>CM021110.1:178264737-178337997 GCA_007115665.2 Sequoiadendron giganteum | reverse complement strand
TCTCAACTGACCCTTGAGGAAATATCTGAGTTATGTCAGAATTTCTCTTGTACTTGGGGAGGAATTTGTAAAACTGATATTTTTAAAGGGTCTAATGAGATAGGTAAGCTCCACGAAGAAATAGAAAATATAAAAACTGACATTCTCATTCATTTAAACACTACTTTAGATGGCATGCAAGCTAAAACTTGCCAACCAGAGACCTTGTCAATCTATTTTCCCAGGTATCGAAACAAACAGCTATTGTGAGAGTTTCCTTTAGATAAAATCAATATTTTTCACCTCTGTGAGCAAAACCATCCTACAAAATAGTGTCAGCTTCTCTCAGATATTAAGAATACCAATAAAAAAAATATTCAGGTTGAAGAGGAGATAAACGTGTTAAACCAACGTCAAGGAGGTAACTTCTCTTATGGAAAAAATTCCAATCCTGCATGGAGACCAAAAAATAACTGGTTCATAGTCAATGGACGCCATCTTGGAATCAGTCACCTCTAGCACAACCTAGTTGGGGAACTCCTTATTGGGGGTCCCTCAAATGGGGAAATTAGCAGTGGTCGAACCAACCACAACAAAAATGGTACCAACAACATGTTACCCCCCAATGGAATCAGGGACAAAATCAATTTTATATTGGACCTAGGAGGAATCAGCAACAAAATTTGTTACCTCTGGCTCAAAACCTTCCTCAGAATGAGCATATGAACCAACCTCATCTTCCAACACAACTGCTCCCCAATCCTAAGAATAATCGCCAGAATACGATAGTCTACTCTACCGAACATGAAAATGTTACAAGACTGAATGCGATACATTATGGAAATGTACAGTTGTGCTCTGGTAGAACTCTTCAACCCCCAACTATTGAAGAAATAGTAGAGGAACCTAAGCCTAAAATTCCACTAAGAGACAAGTCACCTAATTGGGACACTTCCACCAAGGATAAAGAGCCTTTTTCAACAATGGGAGCTACTAATTTATCTTGGGAGGAGGAAGGTTAGTCCTTGAGTCAATATAAGGAGGATTCCATTCCAAAAGAGAAGATAATGGCACCATATCCATAACATTTAAATTCAATGACTTCGGAAGATACTTCAGAAGTGACTATGGCTTCTGAAACTGCGTTAATTTGGGAGATTAAGCAACTGAAAAATTGAGGTTCCTCTATTGCAGGAAATAAAGGAAATTTCCAAGTTAAACTAGTTAATCAAATAGCTATGTATTAAAACACTAGGTAGGAAGCCAAAAAAGATAAATACCGTTCATATTGATGGTTATTTAGCTAATTTTCTGTCTGGAAAGACTATCGCTCCAAAATACGATGATCTCGGGAGTCCACTTATAATTGTTACAATCAACGAGGTAGTAATACCAAACGCACTATTGGATCTTGGGGCAGCTATTAACATGATGACTATGGATGTAATGGAAAAGTTAGGACTAACTGATTTACGTCCTACAAGCATAGTCTTACAAATGGAAAATCAGTCTATAGCCATCCCAAAGGGCATCATTAGAAACATCCTCATCAAATTTGATGGATGGGAATATCCAGTCGACTTCCAAGTAATCCAGTCGCTTACACCCAAAGATAGTTATTAAATAATTCTTGGGAGACCATGGTTGGCCACGGTTGCTATTAAGATTGATTGCAGGGAAGGGGGAATGACCATTTCGCATGGTCAAGACAGTAAATGTTTGCTCTTATATCCCCCTACTAAACCAATTGAGCATAAAAAGGTCTAGGTTGATCAACCAAAAGAATCTAGTGGTCAAGACAGTTTGAATTCGCTAGCCATGGTAGTAATTAAACAACATGGAGAAGAATTGGAGGAACATTTATTAAGCGATGTAGCACGCCTTGCTATAACCCCGAATGAGGAATAAATCATGGATGCTCCAAGAATTTTTGGGCAACCAATTGACATAAGCGGGATGGAGAAAAGCTATGCTACAATGGGAATGCCTTGTCTCTTAGCAAACATGATTCCCAAAAAAAATCATTTCTATGAAGATATCACAAGGTTTCACCAACTTATACCTCATAGATTTCCTCTCAATACTTTGTTACGACCAATTTATACTGTCACTTCGGTCCATCCTGGAACAAAATCGATCATGCTATTACCAGGAAAAACTTTGAACATCAATAGTTGGCTGACAAAAACACAAGAGGATAAGTTATTCAATGTGTTGGTAAAAAGGTCTAAATATTTTTCTTTGGATTATATGGACATGAGGGGAATTCACCCAACCTTCTATACTCATCACATCTATACTGACACCAGTATAAGGCATGTTTTCCAGCCTCAGAGGAGACTCAATCCTGCATTAAAGGATCTGGTCAAAATTGAAATTGAGAAACTCCTCCATGTAGGATTTATTTATCCTATCTTTAATAGTAAGTGGGTATCACCTATGGTGGTCATGCCAAAGACAAATGGGAAGTGGAGAATCTGTGTAGACTATAGCGAACTCAACAAAGCCACTCATCGAGATTATTTTCCCCTACCATTTGTTGACCAGGTTCTGGACAACTTGGCTGTAAGGAAATACTTCTACTTTCTAGATGGATTTAGTGGTTACAATCAGATACAGGTTTCCCGAAAAGACCAAGACAAGACCACGCTTACCTGCCTTTGGAGCACATTTTCATACAGAGTGCTTTCCTTTGGACTTTGTAATGCTCCAGCGACTTTTCAGAGAGCCATTATTTCTATATTTGCTACACTCATTAATGACTGTGTAGAGGTCTATATGGACGACTTTACAATCTATGGGTCAACATATGATGAAGCTCTTCAGAACCTGGACCAAGCTCTACAAATGTGTGAGGAAAATAGACTATCCCTTAGCCATGAAAAATGTTTAATAATGGTAGAACAAGGAATAGTCTTGGGACATCATATTTCCTTTGAGGGAATAAAGGTTGACCCCAAGAAAATTGAGGTCATCCAACAGTTGACTATCCCTCAAACACAAATAGATGTTTGAAGTTTTCTTAGACATGCTGGTTACTATAGAAGGTTCATAGAAGGCTTCAGTAAAATAGCAGCTCCTATGATCTTTCTTTTACAGAAAGAAGTAGAGTTTGTTTGGATGCCTGAGTGTTAGCTATCATTCGAAACAATTAAGGAAAAGCTTGTCTCTGCTCCCGTTCTACGAGGACCAATTGGAGTATCCCCTTCCATATTTATGCAGATGCTTATGACGATGCTATTGGTGCAATTCTGGGACAAGAAGATGAGAATAGGGGTAAATATGCCATATATTTTATTAGTAAAAATCCTACTTCTGCAGAAAGAAACTATACAACAAAAGAAAAGGAATTCCTAGTTGTTTTTCATGCCATTAAGAAATTCCACCACTATATTATAGGATATAAGGTTATAGTTTATACAGACCATTCAGCTATAAAATACCTAATGAACAAACCCATAGTTAATGGTCGAATTATGAGATGGTTATTACTCCTTCAGGAGTTTAATGCTACAATTCTTGAAAAACTAGGGAAATATAACATAGTAGAAATTTTTTTGTCACGAATCAAACATGACGAGGGTGAAAATACTCCTATACAGGATGAATTTAGATGAGAGTCTATTTGCAGTTTGTGTAAAATCACCTTGGTTCACAGATATCGCTTACTATTTAGCTGCTTTTGAGGTACCCCCGGGATTCACGACTAAGCAAAAGAAGCGACTTATTAGGGAAAGTGCCCTATTCAAATGGATAAACAGAATGCTATTTCATTGTGGATCTAATATGGTCTTAAGAAGATGTGTGAGAGTGGATGAAACCTACAACATTTTAAGGGCCTGTCACGATGATCCTTCGGGAGGGCACTACTCTATGAAGAGAATGTCCCATAAAATTTTAGGCGTCAAATACTATTGGCCCTCAATGCATAAGGATATTAAGAACTATGTTCATTGTTGTGATGAATTTCAAAGAGTAGGAAGACCAACTACTTCTTCGGAAATTCTACTACCACAGGTAGTGCTTGAACCATTCAAGAAATGGGGTTTAGATTTTATTATACCCATAGATCCTTCCTCTCAAGGGAAAGAGTACATGTTGGTTTGCACTGACTACCTAATGAAATGGGCTAAAGTTCAAGCCTTACAAGTAGCTAGGGAAGAGCAAGTCGCATAATTCCTCTATCATAAAATATTTCTTAGATTTGGAGTCCCTCGAACTATCGTTACTAATCAGAGACCCCAATTTATGTCCAAAATGCTCTGGGCATTTACCAACCATTTTCAGGTAAGCCATAGGAAGTCCTCCCCTTACCACCCTCAAGCAAATGGCAAGGTGGAAGTAACTAATAGAGAGCTTGAAAACATATTAACAAAAATAGTTTCTTCAGGAAGAAAAGATTGGGCCAGGAAACTCCCTGAAGCTATTTGGGCATACAACACAACCTGGAAATCCATGACTAGATTCAGTCCCTATGAGCTCATTTTTGGAAAGAAACCTCTTCTTCCCATTGATTTTGAACTACAAACTCTACAAATAGCTATAAAACTAGGTCTGGATTTAAAACAAGCCTAAGTTGAATGAGTTCTGCAACTAAGTGAATTGGATGAGCTTCGCCTAGACGTTGTCCATCAAACTGAACTAATTCAACATCAACGGAAAGAATGGCATGACAAACATATTAAGGAGAGGGAGTTCCATAATGGAGACTCAGCCTTGCTATACGATTCGAGGTACAAAGATCATAGGGGAAAGCTAAGGACTCATTGGTTGGGAC
This sequence comes from Sequoiadendron giganteum, assembly GCA_007115665.2. NCBI lineage: Eukaryota > Viridiplantae > Streptophyta > Pinopsida > Cupressales > Cupressaceae > Sequoiadendron > Sequoiadendron giganteum. The sequence goes on along the minus strand of CM021110.1, from coordinate 178,333,241 downwards.
CTTATGAGATTTCTGAAGTCTTCTCAAATGGAACTGTTCGATTGAAACCAATTGATGGTGACACATGAACCCTCTTAGTTAATGGTCACCGCTTATGTGTCTACCATAAGCCAGTCAATAGGGAAGAATTCTCAAGAATGGTGGAAATGTATGGCGAGGTCCAATGTGTTGACTCTGCCAAGGCAAAGTCTATTTGGTAAAAATTCTAAAATGATGTTGTTTAAAAAAAATAAAAAATAAAAAATAATAATAATAATAATAATAAAATATATATATATATATATATATATGTATATATTTTTAAAAATGTGTAATAAAAGGACATGTATTCCAAGATATTTTTCTTCATTAATTTTTCTTCTTTTCGACTTAGCTAATTTTTATTCCATTTTGGAGGACTTCTTCAAGACGAAAAATAACTTCCAGAGCACCCTCCAATGATGCTCTAGAACATTATGATCCTGATATCAGATACTCCGAAACTTGACAATCCTTACAACCGATGCTCCGAAACTTGTACAAAACTTGTCATGTTGAAAAGGCGTTCCTGCACTAAGGTTCAAAGCTCTTGAAGTCCTAAATTCTTAATCATTTCGTTGCTGCTCCGAGTGCATCTTTCAGCGATGCTCTAGAACCTTCATTTCATTGTTGCTTTTGCTACATCTTTCAACGATGCTTCGTAACTTTCATTTCACTGTCGTCTCGGTTGCATCTTTCACCGATGCTCTGAAACTTTCATTTCACTACCATCCCGGTTGCGTCTTTCAGCGATGCTCTGGAACTTGTCTGCCTTCTCTGTCATGAATACAGACCTCTTGCACTAGTTTCGAGCACAATGACAATTACATGCTCCGTAACTTATTCATTCACATTCCACCACCTTTTTCATAATTTCAAAACTTCATGACACTTCCATCATCATATCTTGTATACATGTCGTTCTATCTATTTTTTTATCATAAATAAAGCCTCCAAGTACCGCAGTCCTTATTGATGGCTCTGTCATCCATAAAATTCTACATTCATGCCACAATAAATACGCCATCACCTCAACCAATACCTTTCGTCATCCTATCAAATCTGTAAGGTACGGGATCTTTGAACGATCATAGAATGCAAGTAATTATTAATTTTTGCATTAAGTAGGTAGTTATTTTTGAATAAAGAATAATTAATTGGCACAAACTTCACTCCCAATTTAGCAATTTGTGCCACTTGACAATCAACTACTTGTACAACAAATCCTTTCACATGCCTCCATGCATATTGAAAATCATTGCATAGTAAACTACAAACAAGACAAATAAGTGATTTCAGAGGCAATATTTTCAAAAGTGTTGTGTGAAAGCTTTGAGTCGTGATTGAAATCTTTTACAGAAAGGGAAAATATGAGAATGGGGAGTGGTAAAAATAAGTTAGAGCCAAATTCAACCGAAAAATTGTTGGGATTAAATAATATCTCCAGATTGTTAGAAGAGGCAGGGTGGTTGGATTTTATCAGAAATTTCAAAGGATATGATGAAAAGTTGGTGAGCTCATTTGCTAAAAACTACTCAAATAGTGAAGTGGTACTTCATGGAAAGAATTTTAAGGTGAGTTCAAAAATCATTTCCCGTTTATCTGGGTTAGAAAATTCAGGTATTAAGATAAAAGAAACCTCTCAGATAATGTACCAAAAATTATCTGAATTATTTGTTAGAGAGGGAGACCCTCACCCCATGGTAGTAATTAGCACCAGAGGACAGAATAAAGGGTTCTGGAGGACCTCCATACTAGATCCCTAGGGTACTGTCGTTGCTTGGATCATAAAATATTTTACTTGTGAAGGTCAACTAGCTGTTGTAGTAGGAACTGCTTTCCGAATGCTAATCCATTTGCATCATGGGAAAGAGAACCCTGCTCTTAGGGTAAATTTTCCTGAATTTTTATGTGACTCTCTAAATTCTTCCATAGAAAGATATAAAAAGGGTCAGGGCCACTTAAACACCATGGATTAATTCAATTGATTTGTAAATACCATTTTCGCAAGAAATCTGAGGGCAAATGGGAAAAGTTTATAAAAAAAATTAATAAGTCTTCAATCAGAAGGACAATAGGGCCAGGGGAAGTGTCTCACCGAATTAATTCACTATCTAGAGAAATTTCCCCTAAGGGCTCTCCAGCTCCAGAAGCTCCTAATCCCACTACCCCTGGAGAGGAAGTGCCAAACTTTTTGAATAATGAATTCAAAACCCCTGATTTGCTAAAGAAAGTTGAGCTTGTTTATTCTGATTTGAGTAACCCCAGAAGAAAAAGAAAAGGGAAAAATAGGACATCCTTCACCTTCCAAGGTCTTCCTCCATTAAGAAGAAGTAAGCACCTAGCCTTTGAATTCTCTAAAACCCCAATGCAGGTATGGAGGGAAGTTCAAAAAAATAAAAATCCCAAGTGGCCATCTGAGCCTATAGAGATTTCAGAGCCTGCCAGTGAAGAGGAAATACCTCTAGAAAAAGAAGATTCAATCGAAGAGACTCCTCCCCACTCTGCATATGTGGAGGAGGTCTTCACTAAAGAAATTCAGGGAAGAGAACATGAGGGAGATGATGGTATTCCAAGTAATTTGTCCCCTATTGTTAATAGAATTATTGAGATAGTTGAAATGAAGGATGCCACTGCAGAAACAAAGAAATGTAAAATAGAAATTGATAATCTAAAGAAACAATTGTACAAAAATAATGAACAGGTTGAATTGCAAAATGAAGAGTTGATGGTGCATATTGTTGTAATAAATAAAAGGAATCAAGAAATATAGGGTTTAAAACTATAATTACAGGAAAAGAACATAATGATTTATAAGTTGAAAGAGAAAATAAAAGAATTGAGTCAAGAGCATAAAACTTATAATGTTGACATTGCAGAAAATAATACAAAAATTGAAAGGATAAAGCAAAACTTTGTGCTTATTCTCACAGCCTTTGAAGAAGATAGGAAAACAAGAACTAAAGAATTAAATACTTCCATCAACAAAGTTGTAGAGCTGGAACAAGACTTGGTGGATTGCACTGTGAAACCAAAGATGGAGTCAAAATAAACTCAAACTAAGCCGGTTATAACTAATTGGTTCCAGGTTCGCATTCCCCCAGTGCTAATGAAATGGATGGAAAAGTGTTATTTCTTAAGAAATGTTCAAACTGAGAATTACAGGTTGAAGAAGGAATTGGTACTCCTGAAGGAGTCATTTCATAGGGCATACAGAGGAAAACAAGATGCATGTCAATTAATTGATTGTCTATTATCCTATAGAAGGCCATCTAGATTGTATTCCATGTTTTTAAATGAACAGTGGATAAGATGCAAATTATTTAGAATTTACAATGATCAGCCTTATGAGCCCAATGACAAAGAATTTATTAAGATATTTGTAGAGTCAACCCCTGAGGATCAAGATTTGATTTGTGATTTCTTTTTGCATGATTTATTATTAGAGAATCACATTGATTTCTTTATCAACCTATTTGTTGGAGAAGTAGAATTAAGAGCCCTGTTGTCTACCATGAGAAACCAGATTCATTGGAAGGAGTGTATAAAAGAATTTTCATAGGTAGAAAAGACAATAGGTCTCCAAATAAGGTCACCAAATTCTAGGCCTGGAGGTTTCAAAGACACCTTTTCATCTCTCCTGATTAATGACAAAATGAAAGAAAAGTATGACGACAGCCTCAAGAAATGTTACAATAATTTTATGAAGCATGGGAAAAAATTGATTGGGAAAGAATGGCACGCTTGTGAAGAGAGGTTCACTCCATTACCTACTTACCTCAAGAAAAGAGAGTTCATTTCCCCTCTTAATATCAAGTGGTCTTTTAGAAGAGCTTATGATTTAGTTAAAATCTTGAGAACCCTTAAGACAAACTGGATGGGAATGAGATACAAGCCTCCTTTGCTACTTAATCCACCTCCTTCTTTCAATATTTCAACTGATCAGAATGATATACTTTTTAATGAATGGAGAGAGAGTGTGATATTTCACAGAGGGTTCATCCATGACCATGTAGCTTTTGATGCAACAACAAGAGAGGAACATGATCTTAGTGCCATATATGAGGAGTGGAATAAAACTCAGGGTTATAACTATGGAGTGGGAGGACCTTCCAGGAATTAGGTGGGGGAGGAAATGATGAGGTAAAAATAACCTCATCATAATAAAATCAGAAAAGCTTATTTCTTACAAGTTCAATCCTAAGTCTCTACCAATTTATTAAAATTTAGGAGAAATAATTGCTTATCTTTAAGGAAAATTATATAAACTTTATTTCTTATGATCAATTGAGGAAATTTTCCAATACAGGTTTAATGGGTTGACTTGAGTGTTTTTGTAGGGAATAATCGGTCATCTAGCAGCTGTTACAAAATGTTGAGCCAACACGTGCCTTAAGTATGATGAAAGATAGATGTTGCGAACCTCCTCTTGAATCTCAGGCCGATGAACCAAAGATTTAGTTATTGTCTATTTAATTTATGTTACCAAAAACTTCATGGCTCGTCTTGAGACTTCTCTATGTTTATGAGTTTTAAAGACATGGAAGTTAGTTAAAGTTGTTAAAAAACTTTTTCAATGGCTATCCATGCCATCTAGAATCTAGGATTTAGTTATGAGTTTTTCTATAAGAATGTAATTTCAAAATGGATGAATAAGACTAAATAGTAACATTATGTTGTTTATATGATTTCTGAATACTGATGAATGAAAGAACTTTCTTCTATCAATTGCTAAGTTGTTGAACTATGGATGATAACTGTTTATAATGGAAGGACTCCAGAACCTGTAGTTTATGTGATTTGAGAATGAAGTGTTGACCCGTGAGCTGGCCACTTGAGGGGAGCTAGTTTAAATAGATAAGTACTTACTATTATGTTGTTTTAGTTGTTACATAAATAAATGTTCAGTAGGAAGTCTATTAAGAGTTGAGTCTGAAGTTCCAGAGTACCATTGTTTTTTAGTTAGTATGAGTTACTCTTCGTAGTTGTTAGAATCTTTTACTGTTTAAGAAAATGTTTTATAGTTTGTTTACTTACTTTTCCACTTCCGTAGTTTATCAGTTATTTAGTTTGCTTATCTCTATGCTTTCTAGTTTAGTTATGATGCTTTCTAAATTAGTTATCTTATGCTTCTAGTTTAAGTATTTCCAGTTTTCCTAGAATAAATTGTTTTCCAGATAAGAAGTTGAATGGCCTTAGACTAAAATTTATTTCAGTAGTTTAAAGAAAAACATAAAATCTAAGATGAGTTATCTGAATTATCTTCTTTTGCAAACCGCCTTGGACACTGCCCGGTCGACTAATTGACATTCTATATTCTAAAGTAGTAGGACCTAATGACAGCCTATTAGGAAGCATTGGACTTGTATCCTTGTCATTATTTCGCTCTCCCTATATATTCATTTTGATAATTGGGGTTGGGTTAATGCATTTTTGTACTTGCTCCATAATGGTCTGACATATATGACATTCCAGCTTAGAGTGGGGGCCATCAGGGACTCGACACCAATTATGAAGCAGTAATTCTTCAAAAATCATACTTCTACCCAACTGTATTTGATTCTTCATACACTTCTAGAAGTTATCCAACAAACTGAGTTTCCTATCTTCTTGGTCATTAGTTTCATCTTTTTTCTCACTCAGTGTTTCAAAATCACTGATGGACTCATCTTGCATCATAAAAAATTCCTCAGACCCACCAGATTCTGATGTAGATTCATAAAAGGGGCCCTGCAACATAAATACCTCTTCTGTATTTGAGATTGATGTAGCCAACACATAGTTCCCCATGTTGACCTCTGATATTAATATCTCATTTGAAGTATTATGGTACTCAGTGATTACATACTTCATTATGGGCTCTCTTTCAATCCTAATCTAATTTGGGACTCCTTTCCATGGTAGCCACATGTGAGAATGGTTTGTAGATGTATACCCATTTAATGCCTTGGTGAAATCCTGACCCAAAATAAAACCATAGGTGTCAGGAATATCAACAACCTGGATGTTGATCACCTATTGCACCCTCGTATCTGATGCAACCTGCATGGGGATCATGTTGAGCTCTCCTACTACACTCACCTTCATCTTGTCTAATTGAGTGACCTTCTTTTGAGAAGAAATAGGGATAATACCTAAAGCTTTACAGACAACAAAAGGCATAACATTTGTAGATGCTCTTGAATCCAGTAGACAATTATGTAGATTCTTCCCAAAGATACAAACATAAATCAGAAAGGGAGGGGTTTCCATCTTGCCCTGGAATAGGCTCAACTGGGTGTTAGCTTGTGCAACATGACTCTTATCTTTATCTTTCCCTTTGTCTATAGGTGGGACCTGGCCTTAGCCTTTAGGTGCCTATGAATTAAAGGATCTAACAACTGCCTCATTGGCAGTTACTCCTTGTGGTGTTGTGTTTGAATTGAAAGACCCCAAGAAAACATTCCTAATAGCAGGGACTCTTAGAAATTCAAAAGTAGAAAGATTTACCTTTACTTTTCTGAATTCTTTAGTCACATATTTGCCCAGTTGCTCCATGTTCATATCAGCATGAGCTTCCTTGCAACCCCTAGTCTGTTTTTCCTTTGATACTTCAAGATTGTTTCCCTTTGACAAGTATTGTGTTGGTACATGAGGGTAAGATAGGTTATTATTGTCCTGCAAATCTGGTGGAGTGGTGAAATTATTTGGAGGAATAGAAGTAGTGAAAGGGCCTCCAGATTGTGGGCTCCTGTTAGGCGTGTTCCTCAAATCATATTTCTTGATGTGTTGCTAAAACATATGAACTTCTTCAACACCAACTTCCTCCTCATCCAAAGGACCATTATCATTTTCCTTCTCTTCATTAAACAACTGAGATATTTTGTCCTCATTCAACACCTGCTCTATCTCATTATCCTGGTCATTGGACTCTTCTTCTGGTTCATTCTCCTCACCTTTTTGGAATGGAGCATGGTTAAACACCATTACTAGGGAATCATAAGGATTTGAGGGCACAATATCCTAACTATTAGAATTGTTCTCAACTTCATACTGGAAGATGGAAACAGTAGTCTAAAACTCAGGGCAATCTAACTCAGAATGTTGACTTGTCTTATGGAGCCTGCACCATCCAGACAAAGTTGCTTCTGCTAGATACACACCACTCGGAGGCTTCTCCTGGGTAGGAGGCTGATCCAATGGAGTAGGAATTCCTCCATTATTAGGCCCAGTATTCCAAGGTCTATTCTGTCTAGGTGGTTGCCTTCTTTCGAACCCCTATCCACCTTGCTACCCCCTATCATAGTTCGGGCCAGAGCCTTGTCCTCTTTCAAAATTTTGATTTTTGTCAAAATACTGCCATCTATCAAAGTTTTGTCCCTTAGCATCATCTCTTTTTTCTCTGTTGTATTTCAATTGCATGTTCTTCTGTGCAGTCTGAAGTTGGATATTATGATTTCTCAGATAGGTCACCTCCATATTCAGTTTCTTGACTTGCTTAGTTAACTCATCCAACCACTCCTTATCTAAACCATTATGTGGTGTTGAATTCACATTACCGGGAGGGTATACTGATGCTCCTCCGGAACTAACAACCTAATTCAAGACTTTTGAATTTTGCAAATATGTAGGAAAACTAACCTGCTGCAGCGGGTGAAGGGGTTGATTGGATCCCTACTGAGGATAAGAGGTCATTGGTTGAGCTTGATTAATTGGAGGACCAGGGTGTAGGATCAAAGGAAATGATGGTACTGGATTCATCATGGGAGCATGATTAGTCAAATCCTAGATAAGAGCTTGGACTTGTCCAAGGTGAGTAGTAGGTCCTAAGGATGGAAAAGGTCCTGACAAATGTTGCCTCAAATCTGTGCTGACCTTAACAGCCTCTATATATGCAGTGAGCAAGGTAGTTGGGGGATTGGTCCTCCATTTAAGGAAGTTGGATGTAAGGTTGTCAAGGGCTTCAAAGTAGACTTCCAGGGCAGTGGCATCATCTACACCATAAGGTGTTTGAAGTCTAGTGTATGCCCGGTGAAACCTATTATTGAAAGACCTCATAGGCTCATTAATTTCCTCTTAACCCCGATAAAATGCATGTAAATCTCATTAGCACTAATGGGAATTTTAAACTTCTATAGAAATGTAGTCTCCAATTCTGACCAGTTATGGATATAAGCAATAGGTAAGTGATTATACCAATAGAAGGCCTCTTTCCCCAAGGAATAAGGAAAAATATTGCACACAACATCCTCATGGTTGATTCCTCTATCTCTCAAACAGGTCTATAAAATCCTAATATGCTCCTATGTTGTCCTATTGGGATCATTGGTATGGAACTTTGAAAAAAGTGCTTAGGGTTCTTGGGTATGACATTGTAATTATTGAATATCAAAGGAGATGGGTTATTGGCTAGAAAAGCCATTGGTGGAGGTGGAGGTAGTAGGCTGATTTATGGCTAGTTGAGGTTGCGGAATAGGAATTCCCTCAGAATTAGATGAGGATGAGGATGATGGGGATGATGGGAGTGGATGGGTGAAAGATGATTCTCCCCTCGTTCTAGTCCTTCTTGACCTAGTAGGGGCCTACAGCTCTTGAAACTCTTCCTCTCCTGAAGTAGATCCAGTTCTTCTTCTGAACCTTTCAGGAGAAATGGCGTTGAGAAAATGCTCCAGTTTGCTTACTCAGGCCCTCCTTCTAGCACCAACATGTTGATGATGTTTTTTGCACAGAAAAAACTCAGACAGAATATGACATCCTATGTCTCTTGAAAGGTAAATCTCTATGACTAAAGAGATAACCCCAAGGTCTCTAATGTCAAGTCTTGGCAATGCAAATAAAATAACTCAGAGATAATGTAAAAATGTTGGTAATCACAAAGGGACCTTACTACAAGCAAATATTGGACTTGAATTTATCAGATCTAGCAATATGTTGATACTTCAAAACCTAAATCTAGCTCAGATAATAAAAGAAATAACAAAAGATAAGGGTTTCAAAGAGATTTCTAAGACTAATTTTAATCCTAAGATTAACAATGCAAAAGATGAAATGCTCGAAATGGACCAATCCCTCATAAACTGACTTCAGTTCAACCCAGATAAATCTGCAATCTTACATAAATAGTGCAATCTTCTAAGGTGTTAAATATTTTCAAACTATGAATATTCTTTCGAGACAATCCTATTGTAATCGAAATGAACAAGCATTCATAATTGAACTAAGCATGGTTTTAAGTTAAGGCTAACTTTGCAAAGCAACTAACAATCAGCTAACTACAAAAATTATGGACTAGAGATTGCAGCAACACTTCAAGCATAAAACCCTAAACATCATCAAATCATCTAACATCAAATAAACTTAAGCAATTTCAAAGATAGAATATCAAGAACCATGCCAGATAAAACTCAACACAAGAAAGGCACCAAATCACAATGTATTTACTTGTATTAAATCATCCAAAGTGGCAACAATTCCAATCTTCTGTTACAACACTTGCTTGAAAAGATAAACTAACTTCTAACTCTAATTCTTGCTCTTAAAATTCGCTCTAATGTAAAATTCATCTAACTTAACCCTTTACAAATGAGGCATAACACCGAACTTATAGAAACCCCCAAGATATGTCGGCCCAATTAGGTTTTACAATAATAAATGGCCACACAACAGGTCAGCCAAGAGAAATTCAAAAAATATGAAATGTGCAATATGCACCAATTTCATCCAAGTCGGCCTGGGGTCTCCAACAAAACTCAATCCAATGCATGCAAAGGAAGAGGAAAAATAATGGGGAAGCACAAATTCTGATGTAGAATTGCATTAACTACTTCCCCCTTTGTTCTTGGCATGCTCCACCTTATCCTGTACCATCAACAATACCCTATCCAAGTCGGCAATAGGTGGCATAGGCAAAACCATAGCTCTCGTCTCAAGGAACTTGATATCATCTCTTGACTGCCTAACTATATTATCCCAATCTACCTTATTTGTTTGATACCTATCAATAACTACAATGTAAGTTGTTGCATTATCCAACTGATGTTCAGTGATAGGGCCCTCACTGACTAGAGAATACACATCTCACCACCATTTTCTCAATTACTCTAGGCTAAGATTCTTTGGCACAAAGTTCTTTCTCCCTATCACCACCTCAAAAAGGAAATACACCCATTATAGATTTCAGTCAAGGTGTCTTCAATCTGCCTTCCTTGTTTATATATCTTCTTCAAAGCCTTTTCCCTCATCTGCAAAATTTCAACCCATTCCCAAGGCTCTACAATTCTTGAGGAAGGAAGAATTATATCATTTATCAATTTATCTTCAGTGTATTCCATGATGGTCTTTACCTTTTGTAACAGGAGATCTACATCTTCCTTATCCTAAGCTAGCACATTCCTTAGCCAATCTAAGGACCTCATTGCATCTCCTCCAGTCGAAAGGATATATTTGATAGCATTATCTCCCTTGGTTTGCACCCCCTACAACCAGTCGGCTCTAACATGTGTAGTGTTCTTCATTCTCTCCAACTCTGATATTGTCTCTTGAGGTAGGAAGCCTGCAGCAAATGAGGAAGAACTGATAGATTGCAAGGGTTTCATCAACTCTTGCAAATATCTCTTAAGCTTATCATTTTCTTTCTCCAACTCTGATTTAGTCTGCACCCCCTTCCTCAATCTGCCAAGGATTACAACACTCGAGCCTTCATACTCTTCAATGTCTTGCTCCATGGAAGCATGCCCTAAGTTGATATTCTGGACACTATAATCCTTTCCAGTCACATCATCCCTATCCTTGTCAGGAGCATGAGTAGCAATGTGGACTAACCTATTGTTCGCATCATCTCTCTCAATCCTAGAAATTATTTTGACTTTCTTCTTTGTCTTCCCCTTTCCAATGTTTTCTAGTAGTTCATCCCAATTCGGAGGAGTATCATCTACCACAATTTGTTTGCTCTTTAATTCTTTATCCAACCAGCCTAGAATAGTAGATTATGATTGTACTTTGTTCTATCCATCTTCTTCCTATTGAACTTTGGGCACATTTTCTTCCATACTTGGCTCCTCGGGGATTTCCCTAACTGAATCCTCTTTTTCCTTACTGTGCTCCTCCTTCTCATGCACTGGTGAAGGAGTCCTAGCTGGAACTTCTTCACTTAGAGGAGGTATCTCCTCATGAACCTCTGTAGACGAATCCCTACCAGCCACTAGAGGAGACTACAAAACCTTATCTATTTCTACCTCAACATTGTAGAGATCACCCTCTTCAAATTCCTCCTCTACATGTACTTGGGGATCTTTAACATCTTTTAGTTCATCTGGCACATTGCCAATCTCATGAAGAGGATGGATGTCCTAATGGTCATTGATGGGAGTAGTCATGGGAACATTTCCTTTTGGTGCAACACCCTTGGGAGAAGGAGTCCTTGATCTCCTAGTATATACTTGTGTCTTTTCCCCCGAGCTCTCTACCTCTACCACAAGTGTTTCACCCTTTTCATCTGCTTTAGAAGTTCCCTTCTCTTTTTGTGACACCTCACAATCCTCCACCTTTTCGGTGAGGGGACACTAGCCTCCTCCTTTTATCCTTCAACTTTTTCATCCTTCTTTCTCCTTGAGACATGCTTCCTCTTCTTGGCCATAGCCTTTCTTTGTTTTTCTGCTTCTTCTACCTCTTCTGACTCAACATCCTTAAGTTTGATCTTGGAAGGAGAGCCGACCCTGGTTTTTCCTGTGAGGTCTTATTCAGGTGATTCCTCGGATGCAGAGTGAGACTCCAAGTCTCCCATGAGATCATAGGTGCATTGAACACCCTCACTCTCCAACTCCAACATTTTTCGCTTGAGCCACAACTTGGTATACTTGATTACTGGAGTCATGACCTGTTCCAACTCTGTCTTCTCTTCCTCCAACCAATCAACCTCTTTAATAGGCTTATCCTTCACAGCCTCAAATTTATGGGCCTGAATCAAATTCCCATCCTCCTCTACCTGATTAGGAACAACCCTTATGTTGTATAACCATACCAAGCTAACTGGTAGCATGGAGAACTTCTTCTTCCTTACCTCAAACTTGTCATTGATGTTGGCCTAGTAGTCCTCTATGTCATCCTTGTGACTGTATTCTCTGCTAGCCTTCCTCTGTGCCTCACCGCTTATATCAAATATAGACCTCTTGGAATGGAAGGATAGACCAAGAGAACCCATCTCTTCTTCAGAAGCATGGGTTGAGTTGATAGAAGGGCATGCTTCACCAATGCCTATTCTCAAAGGAAAGTCGCTACCAAATCCGGTCTTATGCTTCTCCCTCTTCAAAATTACATCAAAGTCACATATCTATCTTGTGACCTCCAAGAGTACAACATGATCTATAGGGTACCTAGGGAGTCTGTATGGAGCCCTCTGACAGCCATAAATTCTTATGTACGAAAAGGTGGGGAACTGGATAAACCAAGCTCCAAACCTCTTAAACAACTCCTTGGCCTTGTCTGAAATCTAGACATGCTCTACACTCTGGAGCAACCTAGTAATGTACATGGTGAATGCATCATTCACCCTTCTATATCTCAAGTTACCCAGGTGTAGCTGTGGGTAAAGTTCATAAATTATATCTTGTGCAAACACACCTTTTGTGCTCAATCCCTTGTATGGGTGGAACCTAGCTAAAGCATAGAACAGGTAAGAATTCATTATGAAACTCTTAGTTTACAGGACATTATACATATGTTCATGAATCATGGCACTTATTATGCTTGCCCAGTGAGAGTCTATACCCTGTTCTATCCTAGCAATGACATGGAGCATCCAATTTTTTAACATTCCTACACTCGTCAACCCTACCACTCTACTAAGAAGGGTGATAACATCATAGTACTCCTTGTTGAATTTAAGTCTGACCAACTACCTGGGCAACTTGGAGAAGTGGGACTTAGGTGTTTCCAACCATGAATTAATCACCTACTGGGATTTGATGGTATCTTCCCCATTAAACTTATTTGCCACATCCATGTCAAAATCCACCACGTGAGACATGTCAGGCATGTCAAAGGTTTGAGCTATAGACACAAGATTTAAAATTGCCACAATTCTCCCTTGGGGACCAACTATCCTTTGCATACCCCTGTCATAGTGTCGTGCACATTCAAGCACCAATTCATAACACTGCACTTTAGGAGGAAATCCAGCTACATGAGCCAATCCTGATTCCAATGTTTTTCTGGCCAACAGGGAGAGATTCGGTGTTGTCATTCTTGCCTTGAACTCTTCATAATCCCATAATCCAACATTTGTATCAGTGACCCCCGACCAAATGGAGGACAAATTTCTTTCTAAAATTCTACTTTGATATCCATCTTGATTATTTCTGCCTCAGAAACAGAAGACCCCTCTGCACCTGGATCCACCATTTTACCTTTGGTTCCACCTATCATTGCCTTACCTGATTCAGCCTACATTCGACAAAGAAACCATAGTAAAGATCACATGGAACATGAGTCAATCAATCACAAATGAAAAATTCATCTCCAATACAAGTCCCATGATAAGAAAAAATGCTCAAAACCTCATAAAAATAATCATCTCAAAGCTCAAGTTTTCAGCCCTCTCGCAGAATCTAGGCTAGAGAGGAATTTTGGGAAATTCCCAACTAGGGGGATTTTAGTGAAATAAGCACACAAGCATCCAATAATCATTGAATCGACCGTTATTAACTAAGAAACAACATGAAGCATCTTCAAATAATTCCAACTCAATCACCAAATGCATAATCATTAAGCAGACTTTCATGTAATCCTTGATTCTTCCTTTTCAACAAGACTTTGGGAAAATCCGCCCTAGATGGAAATCCATGAAAATAGCAATAGTTTAAGAACTCTGGGAAAATGAGGGAACCTAGAACCTTTCGGGGAAATCCTGAAGGCATGGATTTTGGCGAAGCTAATGTAGTTTTCACAATTTAAGCCCAGTTTCAGGAAAATGAAAAGGTGACGGACAAACCAAGGAAATCCAGAGGCAAAGGAAATCTGCGAGGCAAGAAGAAATTCAGATCAATGCACATTTTGGGAAAACAAAGAGAAAATGGAAAGTTGGGGAATTTCGATAGATAAGGAATTTCGCGAAGACTTTGAAAACCCGAATATCCACGTTTTCTCTCGACCTCACTCAAATTGATCGAACGATCACAAATTTGAGGATCTAGAGCTAGAAACCAACTCGATTTGAACCTCCTACAAAAAATCCTTGAATTAAAATCTCACCCTAAGGTAAATCGATAGGGATTGGTGATGCTCTAGGCATGAAACTCTAAAATTTTTCCATGAGCGTGCAGGATATGCTCGAACTCAACTGGTTTATTTGCAATTTTTATAGCAGGTTCATCCTGACTCGTACAAGCGAGCTACCTCATGATGAAATCAAAAGACAAGCTCATAAAATCACTTGGGATCGACACTCTAACAAAATGGGAAAACCCCAACCTCAAGATATTCAACATTCAAACATGCAGAAACTCAAACTCTATATGAAATAAAACCAGAAATGAAAGCTCAATCACCAAACCCTACCACATCAACACTCTGCCTCACAACACATACGCATAAACCATGAATTAACTCAAGTCATCCATTAAAAGAGATGAAGCATCATGCACATACCATAAGGGCAGGAAAAATGACACAACAAAAGCTGGAAAGAGATCCCAAAATCTGAGTAAAGTGTAAATGGCCTCTAGAAAACCCAATTGCAACAATCGATCACAATCCCAGATGCACAATCCAGGAGCAACACTCAAGATCAAGCACTTCAAATCAAAATAAAGCAAATAATAAAACCATAATGGCACCAAAATCCCCAAAAGAATGAATTAATACCCACCGCAGAAATCATACAATTAATGCAGTCAAGACGGGTCAACCCAGAACCCGAGAATTCGATAAGGTGATGGACCCTTGGATAAATCCGGTCCCAATGGAATTCGGCGAAGGACCACAATCTCCGTATCACTAATGAAAAGCAGTCGTCACTGGGTTTTCAAGGAAATCGGGGAATTCTGCCAGGAGTGGATTTTCTTGAGAACAGTGAAAAACCTAGAATGAGTCCAAAACTTAAGGTTTTTAGTATATATCCCAGATGGACCATTCCATCAAGCAAGACAAATAGAAAAAAAACATGCCCAAGCAAGCGAACCCTTAAAAACCAAAGGGCCAAAAGACCAAGAATGAAAGCAAAAAGAACAAGAAAGAGGGTCCCCACTTTTAGTGGGGCATGTGTGCAAAAAGTGTACAACACCATCCAATATTTTTCATAACGTTTATGTTATATTCTTTTCGATATGCATTGTATCAAACAAATGCACAATTTTTAGCTACTCAGAGTAGGGCAACCTTCTAAATTGTTTGGGATCACTTTTCAGTCCCTGTGGAAGCCAACCATTAATGCCTTGACGACCTTCATGAAGCATATAAGTTAAAAAAGTTAACAATGACAATCATTGTCAATTACAACATGAGTAAACATAACACAATATAAAAATATAAATTCCAAACATATCATATATGATAGATAAACAATTTTATCTGATGTATAACCTTGATGATTAATTCTATTATATTCCAACTTCCATAGGCGAGGTTTCATTCTTTGTGGTTTTGATGTAGTCTCTTCTTTCCCATTGAAAATATGTTTTCCAGTGTTTCTATACTTATGATTTTTGTGGAGGAAGTGCCTATACTCATCAAACACCTGCTTTCCTCAACTTATTGAACGATGAGATTTCATCTTTGGACCACAAATTGGACATGCAAATTTTCCCTTTGTTTGAAGACCTCCAAGATCATATATAATTGGATTAAATATGTCAATTTTTATAATTATATAATAAATAGATTATTTTAAAAACATGCATGATATCTACTTCATAAAATTAAATATCGTTAAAGTGCAGTCGAACGTTATAACATACCACAAAAATGTGTTAGCCCTAGGGCATCATGAATTGTCCATACAAGCATTGCATGGAATTGAAATTGTCTTTGTCCTAGTGTTCTAGATACATCATACATAGTGACACCATTCCATGACTTTAGTAACTTGTCGATAAGAGGCTCGATATATACATTCATATCTTTAACTTGGTACTTACCTAGTTGAATGAACATAAACATTGCATAATTATTATAACCATTTTACTGCAATATATATAAATTAATGTACATGACTATTAAATGAAAAATATATGTCATTATGCAAAAAATAAGTCAAATGAGATGCTACTACATTAAAGAAAATTGATGTAAACAAATACCTGGAACAATCATTGTCAACATTATGTGCTCCCTCTTTATTGACATCCATGGAGGAATGTTATTGTTGATAGCAAAAACAAGCCACACCAAGTAAATAGATCTCAGCTCTCCAAATTGATTGACACCGTCCGCTGCCAATGAAAGCTTGAGATTATGAGGTTCTTCTTTAAAGTGTGGAAATTTTTCCTCCATGTCCCTAAATGCAAAACCATCACCGGGAATTCGAAGAATGTCATCTCCACTTCTATTTTGCGCATGGTAATCCATAAATTTCACTAAGCTTTTACACCTAAATAATCGTTGCATACATGGAATAATGAGAATATAATGAAGAACCTTGTGAGGCACCTTTTTTGTTAGTTGATCTATTCGATATCTACTGATATGACATTTTGGGCATTTTGTTTCAAATTCATGTTGTTTATGATATAAAATATGATCATTGGGACATGCATCTATTGCTTGATACTCCATTCCAATATATTTCATAATGCCAGATAAATCTTGGTATGAGCAAGGCAAAATATTTGATGGTGGTAACAAATTCACCAATCAATCTACAACAAAAAATAATTTTTTAATATAAAGAATATTAATGGTACATATTTCATCCTTTATTTACTAGTGATGAACTAACAACAATTAAAATAGATGAAAAAAGATGACATATATGGCATACCTTAACATTAGTGAGATTTCTATGTTGGATAAACCATTCATAACCTACAAGTTCACCAACAATAATACAATAGAGAGAAGAGTTGTTTGGGAGCCTTCGTAAAGGGGCTCATATGCCTTCTCAAGTATAGGAAAATCATGAACATCATCAAAGTCATCTCGATCATCATGATCAGCTGTGCCACTAAATGTGTCATGGATCAATGTATTTGTACCATCATCTTCAACTATGTTTTTTGGTGCATGATCATCTTCTTCCATAGGATCATTAACTTCATCTTCGATATTCATAGCACCATGTTCCTTTGCTTGCAAAACCACATTCTTCAGGGCGTGATAATCCATATCATGTGCCCGAGGGCACCCCACCTTTATAATAATGATAGACATAAATAAACCATGATCATGATCAAGTGATTTTATATATATATATATATAAAATGTTAAAATGATATAAACATTTACAAATTCAATCAATATAAACACATATAATGAACAACTTACCAATGGACAATAATCATGCCCCCCTTCAACATGACCATGCTTCCTACAATGTTTTTTAGTTGTTGTGATTAAAATTCTTCTCATCTTCAAGCCCTTGAAATTATTGCAAGGAAAATAACATTTCCCATCACCCTTTCTTTTCAATCTAGCCCATAATCTAGCAACTGTCTCTTCATTTTGTTCTAGACTAATATTATCTGACATGATTTTTCTTTACCAAGCTTGAATATTTAGATCTTCAAAAAATATCAAACTCGCACTCCAATAATTTTTAATCATAGACAAGTAACAAAATCTAATAATTCTAATATTTTATACCAAAAAAATTTGGCATGCAACCACCCCTGCAAAAGAGAAGATAGTCTGAAGTTAATGACCCCAAAAAACACTTTAAAATGCTAATCCTAGAAATTATTAAATTATGATTTTACTATGATTTCCAACCATTAGACTCCTAAAATCAAGATATTGAACTTGCACAACAAAATATGGAAATGAAATATAGAAAAGATCATTTTTTATATTTTAATATATTTTATTTTCATTGTATTTGATCAAAAAATATAGTTTAATGATGATTCTTTGACTAGTGCTACAATATTAGTATCTCAGGGTATTATATATGCAAATATAAACTACATTTGTATGATGCTTGATGTTATACCCATGTCCACTATTTATCACCATAATTGTTATTATTATGTATATGCAATATAGGGATACTATAGAGGTAAGGAGAAACGAGCAAAGATAAAAGATTTAAGGAAATGGACTTCAAAGTAAGGCATGGCACTTTCCTATAGATTCCCAAAAGGAGATCACAGTCATGACTGTTCAAATAAAAAATGATTAGTCCATGTCATAACCATGAAGGGGCATTGAAATTGATAATAACAGTGATAGGGTAGTATGACGAACTTTAAAAGATACATAAAGAAAAGTAACTGAGCAGTCAAGAGGGCTTTTAAAACATCAGAAATCTTGTCAAGGGTTCATTTTCTTCATAGCAGCATGGTAAGCTAATAAATATTTCCATCTCACAAAGTTTCAAAAGAGGACAACCTACAAATGTATTAAGGAGTGTATGGACAATATCTCAAGGAGCTACCACAGTTAATTTCAAGTGTTATGCAAGGCCATTGAAATCAAATGAATAAACTCATGCATAAGCTAAAAGATAAAGGATAGTCAAGCTGCTAGAGGGAAGGTATCACAAAGGATATGGGATCACTTTCAACAGAGATGATGATGTTTCTAAAGGATCTCCCATTATGTCTATTAAAGACTTACAGAGATATGACAGTCATATGTCATTGTCAAAAAGTAGCAGAGGTTTTGAATGATCTTGCATAATAAGAAGGAGAGGACAAAATTTACACTAAAGGAGTTTATATAGTCCATATAAGAAGGTCATATGATTTCCATGAGAAAATATTGAAATAAGTTGCATAATTTACAATGAAAACCATGAAAAAAAAATCCTATGATGTACTTTTACATTTTTTGCTTCATTTTTCCTAATAAGGTTAACTACTTTATTTTAGTGTATGAATCTACCACATAGATATTAAATATGTTTACTCTCAAATAAAGTTGAATTATATAAACAATAGTCAGATGCCTCCCTTAACATAAAGGACAATCTAAAGTACTAAGGAATTTTATATCCTTTGTAAGATATTTCTTTTAACTAGTTAAGAACTTGAGAGGGTAATACACAGGTTGCAAGGAAAGTTAAAAATTTATCATAAGTAGCTCAATCCAAAAGGAAAAAATAAAGCATGGAAAAGCATGAGTAGGTTGACCAGCTTCACTAAAATCACAAGTTATTTTTTATAACATCCTACCTGGATATTACTTGATGAGGTAAGGAGTGCTCTTTTCCACTCAGTTTCATATGGTGGCATATCTACACACAAATCACCAAATTGTCAAATAACTAAATAAATTGTATTACTTAATAAAGTTGTTACAACATGCCATTCATGTCAAAATAAACTCTTCTTACCACAAAAATTTTGGTTTCCAATTTGACAGGTTCATCTTTTGATTCCTGTATCAACTTCTGAAGGAATTTGGTAGCTTATACTTCTACATGAGGAGACAATTTCATCTTGTAAACTGTTCCAAAGTACAAAACAAATAGAAATCATATAATCTGCATGATAGTTATAGCTTGCTAGATTTTTGGCAGCATCTAAAAATTTTAAGTGAACTAAGAAAAATAGAGATGCCTTGACCTTCATTTTTTCATTTTTTAGTTTGTTGTTCTAAATATCTCACAATATTTAGAAATTGGTTGCTTTCTTTCTTTCTTGTTCAATACATTTGTATAGAGTCAAGATGAATTCAAGAACTTCAGGTAATAGATATACCATAATTGATTTTATAAGACACTGGCATCTAAGGTCTAAAATATATTTTTGAAACTTGGCAAAGGGAAAAATACATCTTTATGAAGTAGTCTTCAAAATATCATAGATAAATGGCTCTAACTATCCACTATCAAAAATTCCCAATTCTTTGTTCAACCCTCTAGGCCTAAATTTTGACAACCATTTCACTTTGTAGCTATCCCTATGCCTTTGATATTATCTAGTTATGGCTCCCAAATCTATTGAAAATTGATCATTAGGGTTAAAATTGAAACCTTGCAAATATAATCATTGTCCAAATCCATCAAGAATTTCCCATCAGTTATAAACAATTCCCTTATAAATAATTTGTAAAGTCAAGTCTAAAATTTGGAAATGAAATTCTGAAAATGCACACTTGACTAAAAATGAAATCTCATGAGATGTTGCTTTAAAATATTATTTTCAAACCTGGAAGTACAAATCTGACTTCACAAATGAATTCTGGAAAAAGACAATGACTACCCTCAACCTGACGATATCTTCTTAAATTTTTTCTGATTTTTCCCAAGAAAATCATCGAGCAAAACACTGTCGCAATAAATAGTCGAGCTCAATTTTATTTATGTCGGCCACAATTTAACTTTGCAAGTCCATCAAAATTTCGGCAAAACATCTTTGTTGAAACTTCAACGCAAAATAAGGTTCGTCGAAATTCCGACGAACGTCAAGGATAAAATTTTTTAAAAATGAAAATCTCACATTTAATATCACATGTACCCGATGATACATCTGATTATACAACTTCCTTTGGAAATTTTCATCAGATTTTACAATCAAATGACTTAGTGTGTAGATGAGTTCCATGATCTACGTCAGATGGCCATGTCAGTTAAGCAGTTTGAGAATAGGTTCTACGAGCTCAAACAGTATACCAGAATTGTGGACGACAAGGCTATGTTGGTACAACACTTCATTAGGGGCTTGAACGCCCATATCAGCGAAGGAGTTTGAGTCTTCGAGCTAAAGACTATGGAGGTAGCCATGGAGAAGGCACGTCTTATGGAGGATAATTTGACTATGGCTTTGGGTGGACATACAGGTGTTTAGATAGGTAGTGCACCTACTACAAGCTTTGGTCTGCAAGGAAGTCAGACTTAGATAGGGGTTCCTCTCATAACCAATAGGCATTTGCTAAGGGTGGTCAGCTGCAACATTACCCATCGAAGAACAAGAATTCACAATTTCATCTGGGTGATAGTTCACAGTCTGGGAAGAACCATAATTGGTGGCGTAACGAGCGTAATCATTAGGATCAG
Organism: Sequoiadendron giganteum; assembly: GCA_007115665.2. Classification (NCBI taxonomy): domain Eukaryota; kingdom Viridiplantae; phylum Streptophyta; class Pinopsida; order Cupressales; family Cupressaceae; genus Sequoiadendron; species Sequoiadendron giganteum. The sequence goes on along the minus strand of CM021110.1, from coordinate 178,312,096 downwards.
CAAGCACAGAGTGCACAATCTACAGTTAGCAGAGGAAATTTTCATCAATTGAATGCATCTTCAGGTGGCAGAGGTACTGATTGCTTTTCATGTGGTCAGTAAAGTCACATTACGAGATAGTGTCATATGAGAGATACATCAGGATTTGGTCAGTGACCAGAAGCTTCGGAGCTAACAGTTGAAGATGTGGGTCGTTCTCACAAGGTTTTTGCTGTGGTAGATAACCTTCAGGCAGATCATCAGAATACTGTGGTGAGACTTCAGGTTAGTTACAGGGTATTAATGTTTCCATCATTTTTTATTCTAGAGCTTCTAATTTGTTTATTTCTTGATTTATTATTGAGCGATGTGGGCTCGTGGTTGTAAAGCAAGGAAATAGGTGGTAGGTTGAATTGGCCTCTAGGGAAAAGGTAGCAGTAGAATCCATTGTACGCAATTGTGGACTAAGGATTGGATCATTATCTACCTCAGTAGATCTTCATGTTACACCTCTTGGTTCTTATGATATTATCTTGGGTATGGACTGGTTGGAATCCCATTGTGCGGTGATTGATTGTTGACAAAAGATAGTATGTTGCTTAGATGATTCTGGTGCAGAATTTGAAATAATTGGTGTGTAGAGACCCATCTCGTTGTGGATTATATCTGCTATGCAGTTAAGGAGATGCATTCGTCAGGGTTGTCAACTGTTTGCAGCAACAGTTAATGACTTGGAGGTAGAGGAGAGTCGAGAGGTATCTCTTGATGATTACCCTATTCTAGGGGAATTTTCAAATGTTTTTCCCAATGATATTCCTAGTATGCCACCGAAACATGACATAGATTTCATAATCGACCTAGTTCCTAGAGCAGAGCCTATATCTCGAGCTCCGTATAGAATCACCACATAGGAATTGGAAGAGCTTTGTCTGTAGTTGGAGGAACTTTTGGCTAAGGGTTTTATATGTCTGAGTGTTTCTCCTTGGGGAGTACCTATCATCTTCGTGAAGAAGAAGGATGGATCTCTCAGATTGTGCATCGATTATCGCCAATTGAACAAAGTGACGATAAAGAATCAATGTCCCTTACCCAAAATTGATGATCTCTTTGATCAGATCAAGGGAGCTAACATGTTTTCTAAAATTGATCTAAAATCAGGTTACCATCAGTTGCACATTTTAGAAGTGAACATTCATAAAATGACATTTTGAACTCGTTACGGGCACTATGAGTTCACAGTGGTAGCATTTGGGTTAACAAATGCACCATCCATGAGTTTGATGAACGGTGTTTCTCGATGATATTTTGATTTATTTGAGAGATATGAAGGAGCACGAAGAGCATATGAGATAGGTATTGCAGCACTGCTTGAGAGAGAACCAATTGTTCACAAATTTGGCGAAGTGTGAGTTCTTCCAGACTGAGATGAAATACCTTGGTCAAGTTATCTCTGGAGAGGGTATTGCTTTGGATCCTTCAAAGATCCAAGCCATCATTGATTGGCCCGTGCCTACCAATGTACCTGAGGTTCACAGTTTTATGGGTCTTGTCAGGTATTATAGATGGTTTGTTCAGGGGTTTTCAAGGATTTCTCATCCCATTACTTCTCTTTAGAGGAAAGGGAAGAAATTTATTTGGTCATATTAGTGTCAGTCGGCTTTTCAGACACTCAAGGAAAAGTTGACTAGTGTGCCTATCTTAGTCGTTCCTGATCCTACTAAAGACTTTGTTGTTTGCACTGATGCATCTTTGGAAGGATTAGGAGTCATGCTGATGTAGGATGGTCATGTGATCGCTTATGAGTCTCACAAACTCAAGGATCACTAACTGAACTATCCCACTCATGATCTGGAGCTAGCTATAGTATTTCATGCTCTAGTTTGGTGGAGACATTTCTTGTTGGGGCACCATTTTAAACTTCACAGTGATAACCGTAGTCTATAGTATATTTCATGCAACCTAATTTGAATTCTAGGCAGAGATGGTGGATGGAGTTCTTATGCAAGTATGACTTCAAGGTGAAATTTATCTAGGGGAAGGAGAATGTAGTGGTTGACGCTCTTAGTCGGTGAAGGAATGATATTTCTGCTATGACTCTTGAAGTTGATTTAAGGAGCCAGATTTTATCAGTTGTTTCTACAAATAGACTATATCAAGAGGTAAAGATGGAGTTAGGATCAAGTAGACCCCTGGAGGGTAGATTCACAAGATATACTCTTGATTCAGATGGATTGTTTTGACATTTGGATCGTATCTATGTACCACATACAAAAGGTCTTCGCACTCTAATTATGTTAGAGGCACATCGAGCACCCTATTCTGCTCATCCTGGTGTTAAGAAGATGCATGCAAACCTTCAACAATTATACTTCTAGCCTAGAATAAAGCATGATATCGCTGATTTTGTTTTGATATGTCTTGAGTGCTAGAGAGTTAAGGTCGAGCACCAACATCCTACAAGACTGTTGCAGCCACATCTTGTTCCTAAATGGAAGTGGGATATCATATCGGTGGACTTCATTGTAGGTTTACCTATGTCATCTACCTATGTCATCTCATCGACATGATGCTATTATGGTTACTGTTGATAGGTTGACTAAGGTAGCACATTTTTCTTTGGTTTGTTCTTCCTATAATGCCTCTTATGTGGCAAAGATATTCATGGAGGATATTGTTCGGTTGCATGGAATTCCTCACATAATCATTTCAGATAGATATCATGTGTTTACATTAGCATTATGGAAATTGTTGCAGAATTCCTTAGGTACTCAGTTCAACTTCAGTTGAACTTATCACCCAGAGACCAATGGAAAAATTGAGAGGGTCAATCAAATTCTTGAGGATATGCTTAGGATGTATGTTATGGATCAGCAGTCATTGTGGGAAGATTATCTTTATTTAGTGGAGTTCACCTATAATAATGGGTATCATAGTTCCATAAGTATGCCTCCTTTTCAAGCATTATATGGACATCCTTGCCGAACTCCATTGAGTTGGGATCAACTTGAGGATAGAGTTCTACTTGGACCTGAGATGCTTTAGGATATGGAGCAACAGGTTGATCGCATCAGAGAGTACTTGGTGGTAGCGAAGGACACATGCAAACGAAGTATGTCGATGCACATAAAGTGAATCGTCAGTTTTCAGTTGGCGATAGGGTATTTCTTTAGGTGCGTTCGCAGAAGAGTTTTATCCGTTATGGAAAAGTCTCTAAGCTTGTGCCTCGTTTTGTTGGATCATTTGAGATTTTGGAGAGGATTGGTCTTGTAGTGTACCATCTTGCTTTACTACCCAATTTGTCGTGCATTCATGATGTATTCCATGTATCTATTCTTAGGCCTTATCATCTTGATATTTCACATGTGCTCAATTGGAATGCATTACAAGTAGCTGACAGACATTTGGCTTTGAAGCCCATGGGCATTCTTCAACATAGGAGACTCATCCTCAGGGGTCAAGACGTTGATCAGGTGAGGGTCTAGTGGAATCCTAGTGGTGAGGCATCAACTACTTGGGATGATGTGGCACGCATGAGAGAGATTTATCCATATCTTTCAGCGTGCTTCTAGGAGTAAGCCTTATCCTACGGGGGGAGGATGTAGTGTCCTTCTAGTTGTTACTGTTTGTTTCAGTTTGTTTTGTTTGGTAGATAGTTTTTTTGGCTATCTTTGGATATTATGCTACTTTATTTTAGTTATGATACTGATACTATGCTATTTTTATACTCTGTTGATGATACATTAGATACATTGTTGATCATTTGATTATGTTCATGTAGCAAAAATATGATTTTATGTGACACGCATGAGAGAGCTTTATCCATATCTTTTTGCATGCTTCTAGGAGTAAGCCTTATCCTACGGAGGGAGGATGTAGTGTCCTTCTAGTTGTTACTATTTGTTTCAGTTTGTTTTGTTCGGTAGATAGTTTTTTTGGCTATCTTTGGATATTATGCTACTATATTTTAGTTATGATACTAATACTATGCTGGTTTTATACTCTGTTGATGATACATTAGATACATTGTTGATCATTTGATTATGTTCGTGTGGAAAAATTATGTGTGTTATGGTTTTATGTTATTTCAGAGCATTAGTGTGTTTATGATGATGTATCTAATGTTGATTATGATGTATTATTGTATGTTAGTCTTGGTGAAGTAGATAGTGTAGCATTACTCACTCGTGAGTACCCTGCTATGTTATGACTCTCTTTCATGGTGTGATTGTCGATTCATGCAGATATGCTTGACAGTGTTATTTTATGTAGTTTGCAGGTACTGGGCATCAACTCCACCTACTTTGTTAGGTTTGAGCATGCCATGACCCAATGTAAACATGTTGTTTTAGGGATAATGCCAGGTTCTTCTTTGGCCATCATTTCTTTATAGGATGATTATCTGTGTTGCCACCCATTGTTGTTTGTCGTCTTGTTCCATCGTGTCATTCATGTTTTCATCATGATTGAAAATTAATTGATTAATTAGTTAAATGGTGCATTTGATAAGTTATTTGATTTAGTGTAATGTTATTTAAATGTTAAATTTAAATAATTATGTTTAAATAATTTAATAATTAAAAAAATTGACTATTGTTTTAAAAGGTTTGATTAATTCAATTAATTAAATAGGATATTTAATTAAATGTAAATGTTAATTGTGAGTAATAGATATTTATTAATTCTAATTTACAATTTAAATAAATGAAAAGCAGATATTATTGAATAGTTTGTTTTCAATAGGTTATGAATAAATATTTGGAATCTTGGCTCGGAGTCTAAAAAGTGTTATCTTGTATAATTGTTTAATCAAAACTGTTTGATCAATCTCGTTTGCATGTTGACAGTTAGTTAAGCTCAATGATTATGAGTTAATTTGAAAGGAATTATTTTTTTTGAAAAAAAAGATTATTCACGTCAATTTTATTTTGTGGTTTTTTTTTCCGAAAAGAAAAGTTTTTCACGACAATTTTGGGGAAAAGCTTCTTCTTTGTGTTTTTGGTTGAAAATTTTTGAAGACAGTGAATTCAAAGGATTTATGCATTTTGGAAAGAATAGAGTTTTGGAATTTCTGGTTCTTGCTTCATTCTACGTCAAAATTCAAGAATATTATCTAGGTTTTCTTCTTTGTTTTGCATTTTCTTGAATAGAAACTTCTAAATATCGTTTATGGTATTTGATTTTCCTTATATAGAATTTGCTTGTTGAATCTTCTGCACAAACATCAAAAATGAAATTGTTGTGGATTAGTTTTGAAATAATCGAAGAATTTTTTTAGAGAAATGAAAGCTATTTTATAAACCTAGCTTTAATAAAATTGATGAAACTGAATCTCCTAGTTTGTTTTCATTATGTAACTCCTAGAATTTGATAGTTTCTTTAATTCGGATCACCGTGGGATTTAATCATTTGTACCTCTTATTTGGTGTGCTTTAAATCCCTAAATTTAAAAGAGAATTTCCTTAATTTTTTTGTTGGCATGTTGCTTGATTTAATCTCCATCGCTGATTTGTGGTTTCATATTTCTTTGAATCATGAGCTCTCTGAAACCGAGAAATTAATCTCATATTAAGAATTTCCTCCATATCATGGGCATGTAAAACTATTTTGGTGGCCGCCTGGAATGGAACCATGATGCCATGGCTGGGTGTGAATAGAATCATGTTTGTAACAACCTAAACCATGAGCTTTCTTAAATGAAAATTATCCGTCTTTTGTTTCTATGTCGCTATAGACAATCTTCTTACAGTCTCCTATTTCTTTTGTTTGCTAGTGTTGTGTACAGCCTTATGTTTTTCCGTATTCTTTTTTCTTCATTTGTCGTTCCTTTATTCTTTATTTGCATGCAAGTTCTGCTTGAAGTTATCAATGCTGCTCTTATTTTTGTCCATCTACCTTACCATTGACTGGCGACCAAACTATTTACAGTCTCCTCATTCTATTACCTTGCAAGTTCTGATTGGTGTTGCCGACGCAGCTCTTCTTAAGAAGTCTTTTGATTATTAGATCATTCTATTTCCTTGTTGATGCCTGAATTCCTCTTCACTTGTCTATGTTGTGGGTCTAGTTATTAATCCATGTCTTTTTCATCATTGATTATTAAACTTACAATGTCTGTGATCAGTTTGCAATATACATGAAAGGCATTTGAAGTAATTTTGAGAGAATTTTCTTTTCCCTTCATGGCCATGTTAGCACACACTCTCTCTCCTTTACCCATGTCATTGTAGACATATGCGACTTTGGATGTTAGTTGAACTCCCTTAACAGTCGATTTTTAGGGGCTTGGCCTGTATGGCATTCATCATTTTGTTGAGTCTTGATTCGAGGCATCAATGAATTTGTATATATATGCATGTAATGCTAATATCTATGTTTTGAATATCCTTAATAATAACCCAAGTCTTGCATGCTTACTATCTGCACGTGTAGTGTTATCTGAATATCTTAAAGTTTGATACATGTGCATGGCGTATTAACTGCCATTTCTTGTTTGAGTTTATTCACACTTAACTGATTACCACTTTGCATGGCATGTACATTATCAATGTAGTTAACTATTTGAGTTGCCAACAACATCAAATGGTTTGTTTAATATATTTTATTATTGTATAAATAAATTAGGCCTTGGATTGTATAATTTAATATTTTAATTGTGAAATTCTATGTAGATAATTCTGTGGATGTTGTGAGATCTTTTAGTTATTGTAATTTATTTGATTTTTAACATTACTGTGGATATATATATGTGTGTATATATATACAAGTATATATATAAATATTTATATATATATATATATATATATATATAAAATAATTGATTGGCTTTTATAATATGATTGGTTATTGAATGTAAAGAATTTATTTTATTCTTAATAAATCATGATTATTGATTTATTTTGTTATAATAGAAATTAATAATAATAAGATGTTTAATTATGTCAATGTGTTATCTCTTATGAACTTTTAGTTCATGAAGACTTGATGAATGTATATGATGGGAAATATTATATTTGTTATTAATTTAAGAGTGTACTTCTATGTTATTGAGTTTTTAAATCTTTCAGAGGCTAGGAAAGGAAACTTGTTATGTAAAGTTTATTGTGTTTGTACTTTGATGTTCAATTGCAATGACTTGATTTGAGATTTAGCCATGCACGTATTATTGTAACCTTGGTGCTATCTTGAATGTTGAATGGTTTGTATCATGATTTAGATGTGTTTGTTCATGGATTTGTGTAATGTGCATGATGGTTATCTTTTTAATTGATTATGAGTTATGTTATTAGGGAGAGTGGCTTGCGATAGGGGCCAGAACCCTAAGAGGTAACCAGGGTAACCTATCAGAAGTTTATAATTCATTGAAAACCTAATTATATGTACTAGGGGTTGGGTAGTGTTCATTAATAATTTAGACAATTTGACTGTCTCGCCTAATACCTTAGTGCTTGTATAGATTAAGGGTAGGTTGAGATGGTTTGGAATGGCATAATCGTCTACTTTGTCTTTTTGAAAGGTAGTTTGATCCCACATAAGTTTGTTTAGGGGATGAGAATCGGTAGAGATTGCTAAGGTAACTCGGTATGAGGGTCGATAGTCTAAGAAGATTCACCAGGGTAACCTATAGTAAACTATGTGATGACACTCTTATCTTGATGCATATTATGTGGTCTCTTGTGTAGAGTTACCTTTTGTTATGTTGTTGCCTCTAGGAGCCTTTTTAATAATTATGTGGTTTTAATATTGTTATGTCGTAATGTGTATGTCAAGCCATGTGATGTTATGTTCTATCTTCATGTTTGTTATCTTTGTGGACCTGATATTATCTCCTAGCATGTGGGGTGGACCTTCGGGTACCACGTGGTTGGGAGGAACGTGCTTTATCCTCCATTGGGTTCCCTTGTAGGTGATGCAGTGCGTGAATAATATTGTTCTTATGATAGGTTCCTGACTTTACCTTGTTCGTGAAGATGGACGATAAGTGTGCTCGTGAACAAGGTTGACAGAAGTGTTATGATCTTCATCTTTATTGTATACATTCTTGATGTGTATGTGAGACCTTATTGTGATATTATTATGATGTAACGAGATTTTTCACAATCTCGCTTGATGTAACTTGAATATGTAACCTAACTACATTATGATTATATAATTAGATCATTCATTATTGATATGATTTATCCTTATGTTTAATACCTTTGGATTAATGATGAGATGTTCTTACTTGTGAATGTTTTAAGTAGCATTATCACGGAACCCTGAGAACATATGTGTAGATGTTTATTTTGTACTCATGTTGTAATCGAATGTCTTTAAAAAAAATGTTTGGTTATTTAATTACTTTGTGTGTTGTTCTTTGGGTTCCATGGCGAGGCATTACATTACGAATGCCAAATGCATTTGCTCATGAGTTTCCAAAGCATCATCAACTAATTATTTATTTGTAAATGTTGTGTGCCCTATATATATGCGTCCACCATTGTACTATAATTGTACCCATCTAATCTTCCAGTCATGAGTCCATTTCATTTAGAAAAAACTTTTGCGGACACATAACCAAGAGTACAAGGACACAACACTATGGATCTTTCCCACTCCAAAGATATGCTTCTCATTGGTAGGGTGCCACAAACTCAATCTTTATGAAGTTATCTGACTGAGGTGGTGTGATTTGAACACATTTAATTGCCAAAAGCTTATTGGCCTCCCAAGCAACAACTACTACAACTCGCAGGGAATTTTCACTATGCTTCAGATGAAATAATTCATTAATATGTTGCAGATGAAATAATTCATTAATAATTCATGAATTGGTGAATGGAATTGGGTACTAATTATACTCATTCACTTTAATCCCCAAATGTGCCACCCTTTCGATACTTACAATTAGAGATCTAAAAACTAAGTATGATGCACAGTGCCATGGGTTTCAATATCCATCCCAAATATTTAGCAGCATTATAAGGAAAACTATGTTTACTCTGCCATCATCTTGAATACTATAGTTACCAGGTGAAGGTGGTGCGTAGAATCTTGAATTATAACCACATTGTGCAATGACATTGAATCATTTAGCATCCATTTCTTTATAGGGAAACATTTTCTTGTGGGACAGTTGACTGAGATAGCTCTCGTTTCGACTGACCACCCTCTCAGGAAATCCCATTCATATCATAATCTTGCAATGATCTCATCAAGCAAAGGTGATTTTGACGCCGCTAGCCGCTACCAGAGGCCACAATATTTTGTGTGCCATACTTTGGGTTGGGACAGGTTCGAAAGGAGCTGGGAGATCTTAAGGATTCTCTCTCAGATTTTGATCAGCAGGCGTGCAATGGCTTAAGAAAATTTCAAGCAAATGCAATTGGTAGGTGCAACGTTGTATATGTATGAAGGATATGCAGAGAAAGGATTTGTTGAAACTTTCAAGCAAATGCAATTGGCAGGTGCGAAGCCAAATTCCACTGTATAACTGTGTATGTGTGTGTCTCATATTTTTTTGTTATACTTTCTCTAGTAGACATGTACGCAGAATTAGAGCATAGAGAAGGTGCAGTACACAAAATTGGGAGCCTAGAGAAGGCGCATGAATTATTTGTTTGAATGCCTCAAATAGATGTCATCTCATGGAGGGAAATTATTGCAAGATTTGCACGAATTGGCTTTGTTGAAAACACTTTAGAAACTTTCAAGCAGTTGCAAATGGCGTCACAATTAAATGTTATCTCATGGAATGCAATGATAGCAGGATGCACTCAAATTGTGTTTGGTGAAGAGGCTTAAGAAACTTTGTTGAAAATTCAATTGGTAGCAATAAGAAGGCACCCAAACTCTTGACAGAAGCCTCAAAGGGACTCCAATTCGTGGAATGCAATGGTTGCAAGCTACGCAAAAAATGGATTTGTTGAAAAGGCTTAAGAATGCAATTAGTAGGAATACATAAGTGTCATCTCAAGGAATGCATCGATTGATATACGTAAATACATTTAATGACTGTTTTAAACTGGACTAAATAGATAAATATCTCATACTCAGGCATATTAGAACATTCAAACATTTATTTTAAAAATAGAGAGGAATCAATCCATAGATTGCACATTCAGAAAAGTAAATAAATAGAAGGTTGGAATCCAACCTGGATCCAACCCCTGGAAGAGATGAATATTTGATGTCGGAATCAATCCTTCACTGCAATTTCGACTTCTCTGAAACCCCAATCCAAAAATTTTGGAAAGACCATTTCAACATAATCAATAATCGAGGAAAATATTTTTACAGACCATTTTCCCTTTTTCCTCCAAAAGCACCGAAGGAATCCCCCTCCCCAAAACTGAAAACATTTCAAGAAAAAGAGGGATGTCCCCTGTATGGGAAACCCCAACCAACTTTTAAACGGGTTAGAGCTAATTTAATTTATTCATTCAATAGTTAAGTTAATTAAAGGTTTTTTTTATAAATTATAATTTGGGTAAATATAATTAGTACCCAATTCACACAACGGTAAATCCATTCACCAACAATTCTTACCTTTTATAATTAATCACATTGCCCAACCTTAATTTATTCTCCTTACAATATTATTTATTAATTTTAATTTTATATTGTAAGGTTACTTTATTATTAATTAAAATTATTTATTCATATATATATATATGATTATCAAAATATACCTTCTCTTTCATCAACAATTAATTTTAGTTCACAATTTAACCAAAGACCTTTATCAAACAATTAAATCAATTAAAACCAAAAGCCAATAATTACCTAATCCACATTTAGGATCACAATACAAAACCCTATACACACTGACTGACCAACGAACGATACTGATAGTGCTGACAAGGTGCTAACCGAATACTCATCCTCTTCAAGGATGAGGGCTAGGGTAGGGGACTAAGCATTATCTCATGATCAACTGATCCATTGGGTTTAAGACACACTCAAACCTGCTAATCTAGGTGGAGACATAGCCTAGTACCTATTCACTCAAACATACAAATTAAAATACATGTACACAATCAACGATGCACAAATAAAGGAACTCTAGCAACCACATCTCATTCTCGTATGTCCCCCATACGTCCAATGGTATGATGTCACCCTTTCCTTCTAACCTAACAACATACTATTGCATCACCTAACTATCCAAATAAATATTTGCATAGCGATAATAACATGACAATATACATCACTCACTAAAGCACTAGGGTGATCCCACAATAGTGGTTTATAATTTTTGGTCAAACTAGACACTGAAATTATTATTTTTAACTAAATCTTCACATTCGGGCACCTATAGCGGCTAAACCGTGAGGAATTTGAAGATGATGCAAACTAGAGTCTCATCACATTTTGTCTATATATTTTCAAAAAATTTGGAATCAAATTGCACTTCTTTTTCCATCTCCCACGAAAATTATTTTTTTTTTCAGAAAACAACATTTTTAAAAAGTGACGCACACCGTATAACGCATCATTTTTTTTCCATGAAGGATAAAATTCTAATTCTTTCGAATTTAGATTTGTAACTCTGATATCTAGTGCTTCCACTTGGCTAGATAGTCTTTTATTGAATATTTTTTCTTTAATCAAGTTTTGAAGTCAAACCAATTACAATTCAGACAACACGACCATATAACACAACTTTTTTTGTTGGATCAAGGACTTCAATATCTGGTGCACTCATAATTTTTAAATTTTTTTTTTGATAATCTGCTATTTTTTCACATGTGCAAAACAAAGACCTTCATTTTCGATGAAAAACCTATGTTTAATAAAACTAAAAAAATAAATACATAATAAAACCAAAACATATTAAAATTATATTCATTGGATAGCTCGTTCCAAGGACTACCATAATCATTTGAAATAAATTTTAAATGAATTCATTTGATCCCTCAAAAGGTAAATCAAAAGTGATTTTTATCATCATTTTGATAGGTGTAAAGGAGACTCATTTATAGGTATGGTTTAAAACTAGCGAGGTTCTATCCAAAGGGGTTTGATCAAATCATTTTCAATTGGAATCTTCAAAATAGAATATTTTAAGGCTTAAATCATTATATTTTCTAAAAATATGTGATTTCAGCAAAAAATAGTTCCTCTCAGAAATTGTAAACCAACTTTGTGGGATCACACACTAACAGGAGCTCATGTCCAATCTGCAACCACAACATTTGAACACAAGTCAGTACATCTTCATGACAATATAGATAATCGTAATCAAAATCATAATGACATGTAAACACAATTATAATATATTAGAATCAAGTGAAAACCCTAAACGCAACCAAAGCACTTGCATCACATCAATATGTCTGTAGCCAAACTACCTACATATCCACAGTGAGAATGGAGGGGCACTACAGATTTATCTTACAAAACATATGATATTTGATAAGTTTAATTTCTTTCATTTGTAGGTAATATTAAATTTCAGTTTTTTTGGAGCTCCTAGTGACATATCTAGTTTTAATATTTTGATGGAATATGCACATAACCTATCCAAGAAGGGAATATCCTAGGAAATAGAATATTCTTTTACAAATATAATATGTTGTAATTTTCAATCTAGACCATTGATCCAAGTCATATCTCAGCAATTAATTGTAACTATTTTTTAAGTGTTTGTGTTTATAAAAGGTCATCAGATTGGCTATGTTGAGGAGGAGAAAATTGTTGATAATTGGGGGATTTGGTAATAAATAATTGTTATTAATAAATTTACTCCATGGTTTTTTCAAGTAGAATATTTTTATTTATAATTACTACAAAGTAGCATGTAGAAATGTTTATTCAAGCTATCAAAAATTTGAAAACTATAAGGTGACTAAATTTATTTTTTGAGTATGAAAGATTTCATGAAATTACACCATTTCTAAGATATCTTATGTAATTATTCTACAATTTAAATTTTCTATATAAACTTGCACTACTCGTGTGTAATTGTGACAAGGTTTGGTGAAGCATAGGATAATTATTTGATGTCTTGATACTAATGTATATTTAATTCTAGTAAATTTTCAAAATTAGGATTTCTCACCCTTCTCTTTCTTACTCTCTCTTTTTTCATAAAATCAAAAATATAAAGAAACAAAGCATCAAAATATTGCAAACCAAATGGCGTAAAGTATTCTAGAATGTATAAATTTAATTATATTATACATCATAGAACACATATTTGGGGTAGAATATGTGAATTAAGTTGTTTTTTATTAGAGGTAAAGCAGGTTTTGAAGGGACCTGAAACCTTTTACAAAAAGGCAATGCTAGAGAAAAACAAGTAGCCAACCATTAACAAAAAACTAACAAAAAACAACAAACTACTATAAATTCTTTAGAATCTTAGCATCTTCCAGATCTTGGGAGATAATGTGCTCGTGCATTTCCACCACCTCAGCCAACTCTTTAGATGGGATATCCATACGTTTCTTGGTCTTACTTTGAGTATGGATGCTCAACCCATTACCAATAATACTACCTTGATTACCCTTTGTGACTGACAGATTAGTATGGGCTGAGTACACTTGATCCATGAAGAATCAAAGCATATTCATGCCACTAAACACCAATCCAATAGAGATCATTCAAAAGAAAACAAACTAAGAATTTTATCAAAACTAACATGCTAAACTATGAAAGCTTCAAAAGACCTACTCTAATCCATCTGAAACTTATCCTATTGTGGGAGTGGTGTCACATTGATGTGGAACGATGACCATTTCCCAATCCCTTGGATAATGAGCTTGTTTCAATTAGTTTTATTGTAGAAAACTAATGAAACCGATGAGAGATGTATGTGTAAAACATGATTAAAGATAATTTGATATGATAAAAGCAAAGATGATCGATGTAAATGTATGCAAATCTATTCTAAATGTATGCAAGATTCGAAAGATTAAAACCCTATTTTAAAAATATACTAAATGGATGCAACTAAGTTACCATGGAAGCCATTAATAGATGCTTTAAGCTATTATGATCAAGACTTTAAACTAAAAAAAAGATAAATATGGATGAAAATGAGAGTGATTCTAACAACATAAGTTTACTATTAAAAGATGGATCTATTTGTTTCCAAATAGTGGCCTATTTATAGGAGAGCAAATGAGAAATGGAGGGTTGAGATCAAAAAGGGTTAATCAATGGTCAAGGATGGAAGAAGTTGAAGGCATGGATCATGGATTCTCATAAATGGATGAGAAGCAATGATGAGATTTAATCAAGGGTTTACCTTTGTTCAAACAAACACACTTTTAACATGCACAAGAGGTCAAAAGTTTACTTGCACAAGAAGTCAAGTAAGTTTGTTAGAAAAAGGGAATATTCCCCTTTTTCAAATGTGTGAGAGAATATTCTTTTGGAATATTCTCATGGATGAGAGAATTTTTTTTTTTAACAAATTTTAATTGTGCAAAAGGGGAAGGAATATTCCATGGGAATATCCCCTTTTGGAGGAATGTGTAAAGGAGGAATATTCCTTTAGAATATTCTCTTGCAAGTGGGGGAGAATTAGATTTAATTAGGTAATTGATAATTAAAACAATGTTAATTATGCAATTAGGAGATTTAGATGATTTTCATTAAATAAAGTGATTTAATGAAAAGGGGGAAAGTGAAATGATATTTAATTAAATAACTTAAGGTTATTTAATTAAATAAGAAGACTTAGGGATTTAAATTAAATAACTTGATGTATTTAATTTAATAAGATGAGATGTTAGCATGAAAGGGGGTGAATTAACCTAATTAAATTAATTAGATTAATAGATGAAAATGACATAATTAATTAAATAGGTAGGCTAATTCAACCAATTAAGCGAAAAGATGATGAGTTAAAAGATGAAATGATGTAAGTATACCTGATTCGAGTGTATGATATCATTCAAGATATTTTTAAGTGCCTACATTTTTTCCCTCTTTGATGCGAGGTACCTGCTACTTTGGTTCAATGACTAATGCTTCTTCGGTTTAAATTTTTTTTCTTAAATCAAAAACTAAAAAAATTCTGATTTTTGGATACCCCACTGTTGCCCCAATGGAAGGAATAAGCCGGTTCCCTGCCCCCTCGAGACATCGAGCAAAAATCTTGAATTTCGGGTTGATTTATCGACAAAGATGTAATGTGGTATGAGGGGTCTGAAAAGGCTCTGGTGTAGTGCCCCTCCATGATTCACCATGTTTGTGTGGTCAGTTGGTTGGTTTAGTCCGTAATGTTGTTTTGATTTTGTATAACCTCGCTTTGTGGTCAGAATTTGGTTGGCATTTAGTTCATTTAATTTAGATTTGTTTGGTAAATGCTTCTATTTATTGTCGCATTAAAATAAAATTATTTAATTGAGAAGGAATTATGATTATAGTTTATGATCAAAGTAATAATATTATAATTTTCTTATTATAAGGATTGTTTCATTAAATAGTTATAAAATTAAGTATTAAATGTATATAAGAGTAGAGTATAATTAATAAATAAATATTAAAAGGGTGAATATCTAGTTTAAATAAATTAGAATATATCTGGTTGTATAAAATAGAAAAATATAAATGATTAAATAAAATAAGTTTGCATGACTTCATCGTGCTCAGAGGGTAGTTAATGAAATTGGTAATTCTAGCATAAAAAGAGGATATTGTTTGGAGGGGGTTATGCATGCAAAAATAGAGGCATGTAATTACACCCCACTACCATGCAGAGAATGAGGAACTTGCAACGAAGGATCTAAATCTAAATGTTATTGTTCAAGGGAGGGGGATATTTTTGCCTTCAAGAAGAGGGTAATTGCTTTGCAAAAGGAGAAATTCTTTAATGCTCCTACACGGCTTTCTTCCAACATTGGGTGTGCTTGCATCTACCACCAACAACCATTGCAACTATGATAGTGCTTAGCCACCGACGTATGCCTCGACGATCACATGCTTCCCATGACTTGTAAGTATTATTTTGAAGAAAAGTGATTTTATGATTCTTTGTAATCGTTTAACTAGACATTATTCAAAGGTTAATATTTGATTGAATGTAGGGTCGTAGGTCTTAGTCACTTTCAACTATGGATTTTCTTATTGTCATATACCCGATCCTTCTTTGCTCATAGTCATCAATAACATTTTCTAATGGTGTTTTATCTTGTTCTAGAATAGGAAATGTAGCTTTGAATCTTCAAGAAGATTCAATCTTGTAGTGAATTTCATTCTTTACCTATAGGTTGTGTGGTAATTAAGACTACTATCAATTTTTAGATAGTGGTAAAACATAATTTATTATCATTCTTAAGAATTATTGTTTAATTATTAATAATAATATTATTAATAAGGATGATAATATCATTAGTAATTAATTTGAGATTTATTGGAAATAATGATATTATGGATTCATTGGTGAAATAATCATATTGTTATGTAATGGAGGATTGAATAAAAATGATATTAATTATGATCAGATTGAGTGTAATTTTAATAAATGTGGCTATTAAAAGTGATAAGTAATGGAAGGGTTGTCAATATCTTGAGTATTACATTAGCATGGGAGATAATATTATTAAGGATGAATCGAACTAATGTTATCACATAAGGAGATGAAAGGGTATTAGTAATTATACTTGAAGGGATATGAAACTTACTGCAATCAAAGATAATATGAATATCAAGATCCAATAATAATATTAACATTATTATAATTAATAGTGGTAATCATATTTAACTACATTAATATTGGTATGGTTAATAATACTAAGAATAGTGGAAAAATTTGCTAATCAAAGAAATATATGACCCAAGATTAAGTACATCTATAATAACAAGGAGTGATCCTTTGGGTGAATGGTAAGGTTAGTGATCTATATTGAAGTATTCCAGTTTAGTGATCCTAGATTATGATTCACATAAATTTTAAAATAATTATAATAGCATCCTCAACTCAACAACTAAACTGAGAACCATTCAAGACTCTATGACACTTTAAGGAAATGTGAAGGTTAAATTTTCAGGATTGAAGAAAAAGCTCATTGGTGGTGACATTATAAATAATACCATCTCGTCAAATCATTAATAATGAATTAAAGTCTTTAATCTATAGCACTCAACTATAGAAGTCGTTCAACGTTACCCAATCACTAATTACACCTCGTTAAGTTCCTTGTTTATAATAATATTATCAAATAGTGTTAGGTTGTAGAAGTTGCATTGTGCAAGGGTGGTTGGTTGTGTATGTAGTAGGTTGTAAACCTATGTTAAAAAAGAAGTTGGTTTTTTTTGGAAAAAAATAATGGGCATGACACTTGGTATCATAGCCTAGGTTGCAACACCGGGCACTCTGGGAATGAAATGGGCCTTAGCTAATGTGTATGTGGTCAACATTTGAATCACCTTGCAACAATTAAGTATCAAAATATCTCCAACTTAATAAATTTTGAGGGTCTATTCTGGGTGGAAACTTTGGAACCTATTTGTAATTAACCACCTCTTATTGAAATTTATAAAGACATGTGTTAGCCAAAAATTTAACCATTTTAGGTATTTAATTAATGATAAGTAACTAGAAAGAACTTAATCTTGCAATGGAAAAACCCTCAAGAATATTATGATTGTGCAAGTTATGTGCATGTTAGAAAATATGTTAGCCCATCTAATGATTGTTATTGAACCTATTACTGTTTGACGCTCCCTCTCTTAAAATTTAAGAAGGTAGATATTGTTTGTTAAATATGATTACTAGGGATTTTAATGAGTTAGTGAAATAATATAAATCACCTTAATATTTCTGATTAAAAGAACCTAATTTTTGCCACTTGAAAAGTCATTAGTGATGTCGATAGAGAAGTTAAATTATTGTGGATGGTAAATTATAACCTTGAATAATTAAATAAATTATTGTTGATTGTATAATTCAACTTTAGAAAAGTAATCATTTATTTCAAACGTAGAAAACATAAGGGAGTGTTAGAGATTATTTATTGATTCCTTCTAATAAACTTTAGACAAGGTTTAAAATTGAAAATCATGGTTAAGTTTAATTGAGAAAGATGAAGATGTGGTTAAATTTAAAATGGAGGAAACATAATTAATAAATATTAGCTCAAGCTAAGAAGGATGTCCTAAATTTTTTCTAAAATTCCCTCGAGTAACCTTAAAATGAAGAATTGATTTAGCCATAAATATGCATAGCATGTTGCAAACCCTGGTTGTTAGACTAAGATTTTTGTAAGTTTCATAAACTATATGTTAAACAAAGTGTGCCACACTAGAAACCTCCTAACTCTCATCATGTATGCATTTGAAACATCTCTAGTGTTAATTAGAGAATAAATAAAGATAAAATTGAGGATGTAATTTTGGAAGTACTTAATGTTGGTGTGAATAAATGTCTTGTCCCTAGCTAATTCATTCACTAGGTAATTAGGGGACATATTCACATGTTAAGTTTTCTTAGGATATAATATTCTTTCTAGAAGTCTTAGTTGGATTTTCTAAAATTTATCTTATCTAGATAGTATTACTTGATTCCTAGGTGATTAGTTTGTTAGTTGTCTCGTGTAATAGGATTAAGACACTTGTCATGATCTTGTTTAATCCTACATCTCTACCTTGCCTTTATAAGCAAGGCATCTCATGTACATTTGAATTCAATCAATTCAAGCTTATTGAAGCATATTCAACAATTATTCAATCTTGCATTGTGAAGCAAGCTTTCTTGCCATTTTCTCTCTTGTGGAAGTTGTTTTGTTCTAGAAACTATTCCTAGGGGTGTTGGGGAGTCACCATTTACTCCCACATGGTATTAGAGCTCCGGTGTTGTAGATTCCTTCCCAAATCTGAGGGTTTCATGTTGGCTTGAAGATTTTTTTGGGTGCATTTTGGGGTTGCAAGGACCTCACGATTGAATCCAAGGCTTCGAAGAAAGTCAGGTTTTCCTTTCATTTCATCAAATTTGAATATGTTTTGGCTGATCTATGAAGGGTTTGGAAAAGTGTAAAGAGAAGCTGATCCAGGAGGTCACTATTTTTTGGAGCACTTTGGGCCTAGATCTACATCACCATCACATTGAGAAAGCCTTGCAAATAAATTTTGACTGTAAATTCATCAATTTTCAATAAAATTTATTTTTGAGGCAATTTTTTTTTCCTGGACAGGCCGTACGGCCCCCTAGGTAGACATGTTTTAGTTTGCAGAAAAAATATTTAAAAAAATAATATTCTGCGTTTTATTCATAGGGAAAATTATTTTATTTTATGGGCAAATATTTTGTTGTTTGGTGTTTCTGCACAACAACAACTCAGACATAATAAAAGTTATCCTATCTCTCTTGAAAAATTGATCTCTATGAACAAAGAGATAACCCCAAGGTCTCACGGATGCCAGGTCATGACAGTGCAGTAGAACAAACTCAGTGATAAAATGTGAAAATGCTGGTAATCACAAGGGGTCTTACGCACAAATGTTGGAAGCTCTAAACTCATTAGATTTTAAGACATGGTGATGTTTTAATTTCTAGTTCTAACAATATAATACTTGGAATGGACCAATCCCTTTAACTAGTCTCTGTTTGACCTAGGCTATACCTGCAATCTTGCAGAAAACAGTGCAATCTTCTAAGGTGTTAAAGATTTTTAGGCTGTAGGCATTTATTCAATCAGAATGAATGAATATCTACAGTTGAACTAAGCACATGAATATGAGGTACAGGTTGACCTTGCACAACATTTCCCACAATCAAGAAGCTGCCCAAAGTATGAACCAGGGATTGCTACAACACTCCAGGCATTAAATCACAAACATTACTAATTAAACCTAAGATGTATTCATACATTTTTGAGTGATTTGAAAGATAGAACAAGAACAATGCAAGAGAAGGCACCAATCATAACACAATGTCTGCACTTTGTATTAAATCATCACATTTGCAACAATTCCAGTCTGTTACAACACTTGCTTGAAATGTAAAAACTAACTTCTAATCTTCTAACATGCTACTCTATTGTTAAATCTATTGATTACAAGTCTTCTGACTTAGTTTTCCAATCTGAACCGAACCTAGCCAATTCCAACCGAACCCTTACAAATGAGGCAAAGTGCCATACTTATAAAACATGCCCGTGTGAACCAGGGCTAGGGTTATAAAGAAGCTTGTCCACCAATCAAATCGGCCACGACAACCAGTAATAACTCATCGTCAAGTGTTGAATGCAGCAAGGACCCCCCACCAAATCGATCTGGGATCACACAAAGTCAGGGTAAGGCACCTCGAGCCACGTCCACCATCAATGCTCCACCCGCGCGAACAACAACGCACGTGAACACTAGGATGAAAATGAGCCATCGATGAGATCTGAGTCGGGCAAATGAATGACACAGATCAAACAAAACTAGGTTGAGCCCCTTTAGATCACGTCTTCTCGCCATTAATGGCCACCAAACAATTTGACCTTGCATGTGGGAATGGGTTTCGTGACAATAGCTGCAAAGTGCACTTGACTGCACCCGCAAATCTTGCCAAATCTTCAAAGTGCACCCAACAACCCCAACTTGATCCAACCTACATTCAAACGGGCCACCATTAATGCTCAATACACCATCAAAATCCAAGCAGGTCCATTAGAGTTCCCAAGGCAAGAAAATCACGCACAAACCTAGGCAAAAGCGGAACCAAAAACAAAAGGAGGTGGAGCCATGAGCAGAACAGGGACAGAGACACAAAGCAGGTAGAGGCGGAGGTGGAGGTGAAGGCGGAAACGAAACGGGAAAGGAAGGGAAATAGGCGGAGGCGGAAACAAAACCAACCTCGGTGGAAGCGGAGACGAAACGGGAACCAAAATAGGAACCAAAGGGGAACATGCGGAAACGGAAACAAAACCAACCCCAGCGGAAGCGAAGACAGAATGAGAAAGGAAGGGAAACAAAGGGGAACAGGCGGAAGCAGAAACAAAACCAACCCCGGTGGAAGCAGAGATGGAATGAGAAAGGAAGGGAAAGAAAGGGGAATAGGTGGAAGCAGAAACAAAACCAACCCCGGCAGAAGCGAAGCCAGAACAGGAACTGGAACCGAACCGTGAACTTTACCAAAGTTCAAAGTTAAGTTCCATTCAGGTCCCACCTTCGATGAACGAAGGGGAAAGTGAAGCAAAGAAAAAACTAAGGGATGAAACCAACCCTTAGGATGAAAACAAACAAAACGAAGAAGAAAGTAAGAGAGTGGGAAGTGGAGCTGGAACGGGAACGAGAACTAAACCGTGAACTCAACCAAAGTTCAAAGTTAGGTTCCATATCAGTTCCACCTCCGGTAGAACGAAAGGAACAAGGAAAACAAGGAAAACCTAAGGGAGAAAACCAACCCTTAGGACCCAAACAAAAACACCACGGGAGAAAACAAAAGGAAAAAGAAGACCACCCCAGAGAGGACATCCGCAAGACCCCAAAACCACTAGGAACTCAACACAAAGGAACCCACAACCAAGGCAAGCACCAAAGACCAAAACCCCAAGATTTTCAAAGATAAGCACAGAAGAGGGGGCAAGCCAAGAGAGGTTCCCTACCTTCAGTGGGGTGTGTGTGCAAAACTACACTACATATTTTTGGGAAAATATTATTATGTCAGGATTGTAATAATTTTTTTGTGAGTTTCTAAAGTTCTGGCCTTTAATTATTCCATGAAATATTCCTCTATCTAGGTCAACAATAGTCTTGTTAGGGGTCAAGTCTGGTGGCATATTCTATTTTAAAGGGCATATTCCTTGCATAGTGTCTAGTGTACAATCTGTGGTCACATCACCGTAGAGTTTGCTTGGTTGGTCAGTGCTCATTCCATCCGTCACATCAGCAGTTTTGTGCAGGTTGTCAAATTCAGCCTGTAACACATAAACGAAAATATTCATTATGGATGATAGTAAACAAGGAATAAATAATTTAGCGAGTGCTAAAGCGCATGAAATAGATGGGTTATAGGCTGAATTTTTAAAATGGGGGATTGAGACACTTGCCCCTCTCATAAAAATAGTTTTCAATAATGTCACTCGAGAAGAATTTCTGATGGAGTGGACCACCAGTGTGGTCATCCCTTTATTTAAAAGTGGTGATATCAATAATCCATCTAACTACCACACGATTATGGTCAATCTTATCTTTGGCAAGCTCTTTGGGAACATGATTGAATGAAGGATCAGCAGTTGGGCAGAAAATGAGGGCAAAAGGGCAGGCTAGCTTTAGATCAAGACACTCTACTATTGATCATTGCATCACCCTTAGACATTTGATTGAAAAAAATTGGAACACTCAAGGTGAGGAAGCTTATTGTTGTTTTGTGGACTTTAAGAAAGATTTTGACATGGTACCTAGAGACAAACCATAGAATAGAATGGAGGAATTAGGCATCTCAAATGTGTATAGAGCAGTTGTTCATAGGTTATATGAGAAGGTTAGAGCTAAAATCAGAACAAGTGAAGGTATGTCAGAATGTTTTGGTAGCAACATTGGGGTTAAATAGGGCTGCCCTCTATCTCCCACGCTTTTTGGGCTATACATTGATAAGTTGGAAGCTTGGTTAAGCAAGACGGATGGGGATGGTATCCAATTAGTAGGTTATGTGGTAAAAGTACTTTTATATGTTGATGATCTTATACTAATCTCTAAAACAACTCATGGGTTAAGTTAACATCTGAAAGCTCTAGAACTCTTTTGTCAGGAGGTTGGGATGCAAGTGAATATCTCCAAGACCAAAATCATGATTTTCTCTTTGAATAGAAAATATAAGCATAATACCTTTCTTTTTGAAGGCAACCTACTTGAAATAGTGAAAGAATACAAATATCTTGGGATTGACTTTAATTATAAGCTCAGTTGGGAGACTTTTCATACGAAAAGGATACAAGGAGGTTGGAAGGCCTCTTACCTTCTTCAAAATAGGTGTAGAAAAGCCAAGCTTTGGGATTGGAAAACCAAGAAAACCCTTTTTGGTTTTCTAGTTACTCTAGTTGTACTTTATGGGTGTGAGGTGTGGGGTAGTATGTCGAAGTGCAGTTGGAGACAACTAGAAAGAATCCAGAAACATCTAATAACAAGTGGTCTCAAAGTTAAAACCACAGTCCCATATGAAATTATTTTAGTTGAAACAGGGACTTTTCCACTAGAAGCTTCGGCGTTAACCCGGTTGATAAGCTATTTAAAGAAGGTTGAAAACATGGATAACCACCATTGGCCTAAAGCGGTTATGAAGGAGATGCTAGATCGTAGGAAGAAAACTTGGATGAAATAGAACCACAAGTGGATGAACAAGTGGGACATTAATTTACAAGAGTGTCCTAGTACCAATAGTGAAATAAAAAGCTATGTGACTGAAAAATTTAGAACTACCATGTGGACAAATCAGATTGGGCCAAAAAAAAGCATACTACATCAAAGAGTTTAACTTGACGAAGGATCATGGTGAAAAAACTTATTTAGGTGCAGCTATTAAAGGGAAGGCTAGAATGTTAGTGGCACAATTGAGGATAGGATCGCATCACCTTAGGTGTGAAACTGGTAGGTGGAAGATACCCAAGGAAACTTGGGAAGAAACAACTTGTATTTTTGCAATAAAGGGGCTATGGAAATGAAATGGCACTTCATCATGGAATGCACTACTTACGAGGATATTTGTACTCAACATGGAAATAGTTTGAAAGTGGAAAATATACACCAACTATTTGAGGAAGATAAGATTAATCAGATGGATAGCCTTCTAGTCAAAATTAATAGCAGAAGATCTGCCTTGGAAAAGAGCACAAAGACAAATTAGGCCTGTTGTGTCTCAGTCCCATAGACTATTTAGTCTCGTGAACGCCATTAAAATATTTCATTTCATTTCAATACATATTTTCAAGAATGGTGCGAGTGCCTTTTAAAATCACTTGGTTTTTAATATTAAAAACTTGGTCGCTATGTATTCAATTCCTTTGTACGCCTTTTAAAGCCGATAGGGCTCTTTATTACAAGTCTTTAAAATATAAAACCTTGTTTTAAAATCCTTATATTCAAGCTTAAAAAGCTGACCACACATTTGTTTATGCCAACCATATTTGGAAAGAATTTTATGTCTTAAAACCTTATTCTCAAGTGTAAAAGGCGGCCATACATTATTATGTGGGCCGATTTTTTTTGCCTTAGATTTATGTTTTTTGCCCCTAGTTAGTCATCAAGTGCTCAAACAGGCAATTTTTTCTTTTTTTCATAAATTTTGTAAATGGAGGCCATTTTTCAGAAACAAAATATCATTGAAAAGCTGGAAGTCTCAATTTTTCAGTGGTGTAGGTTTTTTGCAGAAATTTTACATTTTTGTGCCATTTTTTCCAGGTTGAAGCTAATCATTGTTTTCTGCCTCCGAGCTCA
Source organism: Sequoiadendron giganteum (assembly GCA_007115665.2). NCBI lineage: Eukaryota > Viridiplantae > Streptophyta > Pinopsida > Cupressales > Cupressaceae > Sequoiadendron > Sequoiadendron giganteum. The sequence goes on along the minus strand of CM021110.1, from coordinate 178,287,769 downwards.
TATCTTTTTGCTTCGGACTCTGATTTTTCCCAAATTTTCGGCATTGGGAAGGTATTCAAGAGCACTTCAGTTCTATTCATGCAATTTTTTTAGATTTGTTTCCAGATTTTAATAATTTTAGTTTGTAGCTGATTTGATAGTTTGGGATACATTCTTGTAAATTTGTAAAAAAGTGTCAATTTATTTGGGACAAAGGAGAAAATTGTTTGTATTGCGAAGGGAAATTGTTGTTCCTCTATTGTAATATCTTATTGTATCATGGATTTTCCTAAAAGTTGTACTTCTAACCCCATTTAACTATCATGAGTGGAAATCACAAATGGGGATGTTATTGTTAAAATTGAAGTTGCAAAGAATCACATATGGCCAAGATCCAGAACCCAATGGAGCTGCAGAAAAAAAGAAATGGCTTGATAAAGGGATGAAGCTCTTGGTACTCTTCTTTTGTCCATTTCTCCAAATCTTAGATATCATGTTGCATCTTGCACACATCCTAATCAAGTTTGGACTATTTTAGAGAGTCTCTTTGGTAAGCCATATAAGATGAGGAAATTTAAGTTGGAGAATGAACTAATGGGTCTTAATCCATCATATTTTGAAAATATCCAAGACTTCTTCTCTAAGCTCAATTCTCTAAGATTGCAGTTATCTAATTGTGGGGTCACTAAAGAGGATGAACAAATTATTATTTCTATACTTGCTAAGCTTGGTCCTGATTATTCAGTTTTGTTTCTACATTCTATGCTACTATGGATGCCCTTGGCAATGCATACAAAATTCCTTCTCTTGATGAATTTGCAACTCACCTCACAAGGGAACAAGCAAAGTTGGAACACATGGGCACATTGAAGTCTTCTACATCTCATGCTCTTTTTGCAAAGGATTCAAAGGCTTCAAGTGGAAAAGGTAAGAAGTAGAATAGGGCTCCCAAGTCTAATGAGCAAGGTAAAGATTCTCCTTCACATAACACTCCTGATTCTACACCCTCTTTAAAAGAGGAATCATCTACAACTTGAAGAAGTTGAAATGTGCATATTATAAAATAGTTGAGTTCACTCCTGATAGGGTGTACATAAGGGACTTGGAGACTAGGGATATTATTTCTATCGGGATGGTTGATCATTCATCTTGTGTATATTTCTTTTCATATTTTTCTTCAGAAGATGATAATGTTCCTTTGATTGCATCACAAACTCCATTGAGTGTGAACCATGTTTGTGAGGAGAAGTTTAGTCATCTACACCTTGGGATTCTAGAGACCAATGCTAAGATTCCCACTCCTCCACCTCCTACCTCTTTAGCTAGCAGTGCTTCTATTCAGCAGGATGATCATAGTTTTTCAGATCTTGCTTTGTGGGATGAGTATTTGATAGGTATTTCTGACTTGTTTGTGAAGTCTCATAGTGCAGATTTGGAGGACACACTTGAGAGGATTTCTCTCCTATTTAATGATAGTTTCAGCACAATTGTTACCCAATCTACTTTGTATTTGGATATTGATATTCATGAGTCTCCTCCTTCACTTGATTTTTCATGTTTCTTGGTTGATTTTGACCATGATTATGTTGTGACTTATTCAAGCTTGGAGGCTCCTACTCAGTTTTCAGAGGCATACATGTTGAGAATTCATTCTTCCTCCTTTCAGTTGGACATGGAGTGGCTTCTACATTAGCTTATGTATTTTTTTATTCCTAAGGGAATATGTGTTGCTTGCATACATTGGATCATATTTTTTTTCCAGGCATTCTTCATCAGCATTGGAGCTTCTTCATTATGGAGGGGATATCTTATCTCTCTATTACCCTCTTATGGGGGGTCATTGATTGTATATACATTATGGATACATAGTCCTTGGGGGATATCATTGAGTCCTCCATACATCATGTTGTTTGTTTTCTTTTGTTTTCTCTCTTTTGGAGAGGAGTTTTGTCCCATTGGGTTTTCTCCCTTTCTCTGCTTGTGAGATATTACATCATTTCCATTTCTATTTGTAAATGGGTACCTAACATGGCCTAGTAGCTGAGACCCATAGTCAGTATTTGCATAGTTTGCATAATAACCTTCTCCCTAAGTTGCACTTAAGGGGGGTGTTGGTGTGAATAAATGTATTGTACCTAGCTAATTCATTCACTAGGTAATTAGGGGACATATTCACATGTTAAATTTACTTAGGATATAATATTCTTTCTAGAAGTCTTAGTTGGATTTTCTAGAACTTATATTATCTAGCTAGTATTGTTTGATTCCTAGGTGATTAGTTTGTTAGTTGTCTCATGTAATAGGATTAAGACACTTGTCATGATCTTGTCTAATCCTACATCTCTACCTTTCCTTTATAACAAAGGCATCTCATGTACATTTTCATTCAATCAATTCAAGCTTATTGAAGCATATTCAACCATTATTCAATTTTGCATTGTGAATCAAGATTTCTTTCCATTTTATCTCTTGTGGAAGTTGTTTTGTTCTAGCAATTTTTCCTGGGGGTGTTGGGGAGTCACAATTTACTCCCATGCTTAATCCTTAGTTTTATGTAATGATATTTAAAGGCAACTTAAGGATTTGTTAGAATTGATCTTGCACTCATACCTCAAACATAAGTAACACATAAGACTCCTAAAACTTATTTAAATTATGATTCAATGTAAGAAAGAGTCCCACTATTGAATGTTGAAATTATAAGGTGAGTCAACTTATGGTTGGTAGATAAGTTTAAATGATTAAGAACATCAACTAATGGCTGAAATCTTACGTTGTATAGTAAATCCTACCTAGAAAAAAAGGGTCAAAACTAGATTTTACTTGGAATTGAAGGGTGAAAATTCAAAGTTGTTTAAACACTTTTCAAAACAAATGGTGACCTAGTAAACTTAATAGAGTTTTAGCTTCAACCAACCCTTATTTTTCGTTGTTAAAAGAGTAAATAGCACACAAAACAAAGTGATCACTAAGATTCAAACCAAAGATGAATGCATAGAAGGATTCAATTAAGATATAATTGTGAGGTTTAATAAATGTGGCATTTAAATTATTTCCTTATAGTAATTATACATAAAAACTTAGTGAAGGGACCCTATCAAAATATGGAATTTGAGTTAAAATATTATCTAGGACATGTTATTTCTACTTTTCTTGTACCTTGTTATAGACTAAAGAACTTGATAGAGAATAAATACGAAAGGATAAACATTAGATACAAATTAATAACCTATGTGAGTAGGTGTTGTCCTTAAGGGATGTGGATGATTAATAAATTATTTTATTTTAAATATTGTAAGGAATTATGTGTGATTTTAGGTAAATTAAGTGGTTGGGGAATTAAATAGACAAAAAAAAAAGCAACTAATGTTGTGTGTTGGCTTGTACTTATACACATGAATACAATTGAGAAAACATAAAGGTAATTAAAACTTCTAGGAAATTTTACTCATTGTGCATCCTTGTGAGGATAGATGGAACTGTGATTGTAAAAATGATGATTATAACATGTGATTAAATGGTTCAATATTAAATAGTGAAATGCAAGATTTGTAAGAAGATATTAATAAGTTGTGAGAATTGTGACTCCATGATTTGTTAGGTGTTTTATGTATTGAGTGTGCTTTCTTTTATCATATTGGGATGATTCAAATGAAATCAGTTGACTATATTACTTATTAAGTAAGAAATCTTCTTTAACATATTGTGAAAAACATAGTAGTATTACCCATATTGATATGTTGTGAACATAACAAACATAGTTGAAAAAAAGAGGAAGAATGGTATGGATAAATATAGTAAATCAATCTTGATCTTAATTGTGATGTTAAACACTTAGTAAGATGGGAAGTGTGGTGTACCATGTATTATTAAACTCTAGGATAAAGGAGCAATATACCTAAGCTACAATTGCACATCATCTAGTGATTTATTATACTTATGCAACATGGGTAGATATTTCCAAAATTGAGAAGCAAGTGAATATTGTTTAAAGAAAAATAGAAGGCATATAAGTACATTTATTTTGTCCTATAATATGGTGAATTTCATAAGGTGTATTGTGTTATGACATGTGAAGTGGAAACCAGTAAATGTGTTTTGCTTCAAGTACGAGATACAAGGTATCCAACTTGGGATAAGGGTGAGGGGACGTCAAGTATGATTCCCTATGTGGACCCTTTATGACAACCCTTTTGTGTAAGCTAGTTAGTTGTGAAATAACGTAAACATGGTATGTGTAGATGTGTTCCTATTAAATGAAATGTGATTTAATTCTTTGGGTAATTCTTGCTCGTATGTTAAATGTATACCCCTAGTGTATGGCAAACCTACTCCTTGATGTTTATAACCCATGGGTAAAGGATGGAATTACTTGGACCATATTGATTACAAATTTTGGATACTTCGGCAATGCAAAGCATTAATACTATGTGGAAGATTCCACTATGATACTATGTGCTATCATATTTATGTGGTCAAGGACCACCAGTTATTGCATTCTATTATACTTATGTGGTTATAGAACCACCATTCCCCTCCTTCCCTTAGGTGGCTTATCAAAGTCACATGGTGCTCGTAATGTGTAGGTTTTATCATTAAATTGTGAATTATTGTTAACTTTTTAATTGCTATTTTATTTTATTGAACGCCAGCAGTGGGAAAATTGACATTTTTTTATTAGGATTTTGAGGGTCTTCATGGTCCTATTGCCTTAAGGACTTATTTAATTTTTTTTTTTTGAAATTGGAATGTTGAAATGTAGCTACAACTGATCTTTATTCATTTTTTTTCCTTGAAATTATATTTTTTTTGTTTATTAAAACGTTGGTTTATGATCTTATGTTATTTTGGTTGAGGCTTCTTATTTTTTCCTAACTACTAGCAAGTGTTGTGTAATGTGACATCTGTAAAACTACCATATCCCGAGGGGTTCCTTCGCAGGTCATATAGGGGGGTAGATGCGTTGGGGAATTATAAATTATATGAAAGGGGTTGAAAATGGGACCGGTATGGGATGGTCATTAATCCAATCTTTCCCTAGGTCTGTGATTATTATTTTTGTACCTTCCTCTTGGAGGCTAGCTCCCTTACAAAAACAAGGGAAGGTACTTAGGAGATGTATGGAAGGGTCCTTAGAGAAGGGCTTCAAGACCATATTTCCTTATGGGGTGATCCCACAATAGTGGTTTACACTTTTTGGGACATCCTAATTTTTTTTGAAATCACATATTTTTAGAAAATATAATGATTTAAGCCTTGAAAATTTCCATTTAAAGGATTCCAATTGAAGAGGTCTTGATCAAACCACCTTAGATCAAATCCCCTTAGATAGAACCTTACTAGTTTTAAACCATACCTATAACAGATTCTCTTTTACACCTATCAAAATGTTGATAAAAAACCACTTTTGATTTAGCTTTTGGGACATCAAATGAATTCATTTAAAATTTATTTTTTGTAAGTATTTATTCCTTATTATAAGCTTCCCAAAAAGTATAATTTTAAATATATTTAATTTGATTATATTATATTTATTTTTTATTTCTTGTGAATGTAAGTTTTTCACCAAAAATAAGCACTCTATTTTGCACATGTGGAAAAATAGTAGATTACCAAAAAAAATCTAAAAAATATGTCCATGCTAGGTAATAATCTCCTTAATCGAGCAAAAAATAATAATGAAATTTTGATACAAACAAAAAAATTTATGTTGTATACGGTCCACCTATGTCTGAATTGTAACTAGTTTGACTTCAAAACTTAATTAAGAAAAAAATATTCAATAAAACACTATGAATCCAAATGAACGTGCTAGATATAATTGTTAAAAAATTAAATTAAAAAAAAAAAAAAAAATTATCCTTCATAGAAAAAAGTTATGTTGTTTACGGTGAACATCACTCTTTGAAAATATTGTTTACTGTTAAAAACTAGTTTTCGAAGGAGATGGAAAAAGAGATGTAATTTGATTCAAAATAAAATAAAATAAATACATTTACAATCTACAAACAAAATGTCACAAATCACAATTTTGCATCATCTTCAAAATCCTCGTGGTTTAGCAGGTATAGGTGCCCAAAAGTGAAGATTTAGTTTAAAAAAATCAGTTCAATGTCCAGTTTGGCTAAAAATTGTAAACTAGTATTGTGGGATCACCCTATGGCTATGGTACCCAAGAATCTCCATCCTTGCAAACCCCATTATGTGAGCCTTGTGATGTGAATTATGTGTAACTGATGTGATGTATGGGTAAATTTGTAAATAATTGACATGTGGAAATGCTTGATTGGTATGTGAGGAAGAAAGTGACAAATAAAATTAGGGCTACTATTCTTAAGACACAAATTGATATTGAAATGAAAAGGTTTTATGACATCATGAATGATGTATATGATGTGAAAGGGGACCTTGGAGGGTGCCCAAGGATGTTAATTTGTTTGGATATATGATTGGTGTAAATGCTAATTGAAAATGTTAACTCCATGGATGGTTACTAGCATTTGTTACATTGTGAGTCTATTGGATAAATGTTCTATGGTGACGAATTTTATTTTAAGTACTTAGATATTGGATTCATGGAAGGGATGTTTTAATGTGTGCTTATAGTTGAATTTTCTGAGTGTCTCACCAGGAAAGTAAAGTAGTTAATATTTTTTAATATATTTATGTGCATTGCTATATGGAAATTATGTTTCATACCTTAACGACTTCCAAGAGGAAGTCTAAGCTAAGGGGAGGGGGATGTAAGACCCCACTATGCATGTGATTAGTAAAACCCTAATCTATTTTATGTTTTCCTAAATAGAGGGTAACATGTATTTTAGATGATAAATGGTGTGATTATGTGACAATATTCTTGCATTTCATTCTGAAATTTTTATTGATACTACCATGGAGTTGGGACTCGTAAATTGTGAATATGAGTAGACATTGTAAATGAAATCATTGTACAATTTAATCTTATTTCCACTATCATATTAATGTGATGTACGATTGTTGCTTATGGTTTTATTGGTAATGTGCTAAAAATGAAGAGTGATAGTATGAGAAGGGAAGACCATTGAAGGCACATCATAAAGACATCTCCTTGTGGTCATGAATTTGACCCCTTTTTGGGGCTTAGAAATAAATAAAGTTAATATGTTGGTAAATTAAGGTCATGAGGGTTGATAGTAAAAAGATAATTTCTTATGTATTATGTGGGTGTAAGTGGGGGCTAGGGATTAGGAACCATTATCCAAGTGTGAAACTCGGATGGATCCTTAAGTGGGTCTTTAAAGAGGGTTGTTGGTCAATTTCCTTGGTTGGGATGCAAAAATAAACCCCTTCGGGTCTATACCATAGTGGCAGCGGTCAAGTGGGCATGCAATAGGGCCCCAAGGACATGATTTGACTCCTGGAAAGTCTTCATAATGAGGAGTGACAAATTTTGAGGAGAGGATGGAGGCGAAAAGATTGAGGGGTTATCCAAGTGCATGTTTCCCCTCTTTAAGGAGGAAAGACCCTCATTGATGGAGGGAGGTACACTCCACAGATCCCCATCCAAAAGTTGAAAGTTGAAACTCCTATATATCATGGAGAGGAAGGATGAGTCTAGGGTGTTACCCACTTCTCCCCTTGGAGAACTTTAGTGGAGATGGTAGAAAGAATGAGAAGAGGAGAGGAATCCACCTCTTGGGAAGATAGTGATCAAGATTGCTTGACTTGGAGAGGAAAGGTGGATAAAAGAGTTCAATCCCTTCACCTAGAAGAAAAGAGATAAGTCTTCCTATTTTCATTTAACCTTGTTTATCGGTTGTAAGAAGGTGATATAGTGTATGGATCATGGCTGAAAATAGAAAGTAGAGAACCTAGATGCATGAAATTTGTGCTGTGTTAGTTATCCATTTATAAAAATGAGGAAAGACTCCATTTATCATCGTGGAGCTAAAATAATTCCTTCCTTAGGGGTATGGCTAAAGCCCATGAGGCTCCATGATGCCATTACAGTAGGGTGGAGAGCAAGCCTTAATCAATTGTGTGTCCTTCATTATGTTTCTTTATACTTGTTTGTGATATGGAAAAATTGGTGGTTTTATGTAACATGATAGGGAATGGAAAAGAACAAGACTAAATTCATTGGTGTGCAAATAAAATCAATTACTCTCAATATTATTTGTAACAATGCATGTTAAAAGATGAGTGTTATATTCTATTTTAATGAAGAAATGGAACAAATCTCAAAGCTATGAGAGGAAACAATGAATAATTTCAAGGACATGGATGGTCTAATCTTCCTCCCTCACCTTATGTTTAATCTCTTCCTCATCTCATGTTTGTGGCCAAGAAGGAAACTCATCCTTTTGTTATGCCTCCCTGTCCCTCGTTTTGTCTGCACAACACCAATGGCAATGATGAGCATATTGAACTAGAAACACTACTATTTCACTACCATTACAAATGCGATTTTTAAATTAATAAGCCCTCTTCTTTGAGTGAAATCCCCTTTTGGAATGTACTTGTCACACCTATTGGTGGAGGTGGGTTATGAGGTATGTTTAACTTCAATTTATTTTAATTCCTAGCAAACTTCATCAGTGTGGATTTATTGCTATGAATTATGGAGTTGTTCTCAACTGCTAGGTGTCAATCATTATGAAGATTGAGTAAACTATTTTAAAAATGAAACTCGATTAATTAGTTGAATTCATTTAAAAAAAAATTTAAAAATTAGATGTGGATTTATTGCTATGAATTATGGAGTTGTTCTCAACTGCTAGGTGTCAATCATTATGAAGATTGAGTAAACTATGTTTAAAATGAAACTCGATTAATTAGTTGCATTCATTTAAAAAAAAATTTAAAAATTAGATGTGGATTTATTGCTATGAATTATGGAGTTGTTCTCAACTGCTAGGTGTCAATCATTATGAAGATTGAGTAAACTATTTTTAAAATGAAACTCGATTAATTAGTTGCATTCATTTAAATTTTTTAAAAAAAATTAGAGCTTGTTTGAAGCGATTGCAACTGGAAAATGTTTTCATCCATGAAGAAAGGCGTGAAGCAATCAAATACCCCATTATTAGTGGTTGTAAACATTTACTCACGTCTTTTACCCTAGCAATTATTATGGTGATCAATTAAGTCCCTTAGTAGTTGTAAGGATATGTTAACCTTGTATTGAATTTGTTGGGTTCTTTCGAATGATGGCTCCACCATAGTATTCTTATAATGATAATATTGTAAATGTATTTTTATTGAGAGGAACCTTAATATAATGTTAAGTTAATTTAAATAGAAAGATTATTAATTTTGATAATAACGAATTATTACACTAGCAATATGATATTTAGATGGATTGCATAATTAAATTATTATATTACTATTGTTTTGTTATATGACAATTAATAATAATGAATATTCAAGATAATATCTTTTATTTAATTTCTCTTATCATCAGGGTAGTATAACAACATTAATGGTAATGTGGAATAGTATTAGCATTCACAGGGCAATTGTCAAATTATTAATTAATATAACATAAGGGTGCACTATGATTAAACAATAATAATAGTATTAGTTTTTGGATAGTGTGTTAATGATAACTTTATTGGAAATATCTAATTGGGGAAAGAGGTGACAATGCCATCAATAATAAAGGTGTTATCATTGGTGTTTTAGTAATATTAGTTACACTTTTAGGAATTATGTTATTTGTGGTGGTTAATACTCTCCTGGCTACCCTTAACAATAACATTAATTTATATCATGGTCTCAAATTGGCACAAACTAAAGGGTACAAGAAAGTATGGCTTGAGGGGGATTCTCTCAATATCATCAACAATTTAAAGAATTGTTCTACCCCTTCATGGACTATTCAAAATTTGATCAGAGATGCTATTGATATTCTTAAGTCCTTTGTTGATAATTAAATTTCTCATATATTGAGAGGGGAAAACGGACTTGCTGATGTATTCACAAATCTTGGAGTTAGAGGTGTTGGGGAATGGGGACTGAATGACCCCCTCCCTATAGAAGCAATTTCAATTATTAATCATGATGGCCAAATTTAAAGTGCTTGATGACTTATTAAGGCTTGGGGCTTGCATGACTTTCATCATGTGGCAGGCTATTATGGCAAAGGATGGTAAGCAAGATTTTGATCGAGCCAATTGAACTAGAGATGATATCCATAAGAAACAGAACTCAAGGCTCATTAATCTCTCCTACCATTATTTCATTTTCACACAAATTGTGGGCACTCTTTGCATAGATTTCTCGAGGTTTTTTCTCATTGCATTCAAAATTTTCAAAATCCTAGACTTTGCAATTCCTGAAGCCATGGGAGGATATAGGAATTGTACTAAACCTTTCTTGGGTGATGTTTCCAAGAAGAAGCCAGAGGTTTGGAAGATCTTAGAGAAGGGCGAGTTGATTCCATGCCTGGAGAGGTTACATGGTAACAATCCACAAACTACTGAGTTGTTTGTAAAAGCTTGGAACAATAGGGTTCTGAAGTTGGGTGGAACGAAATTTGATGTGAATGAAGATTTCATAGCCGACATCACGGGGTTGTCGATGGAGGGAAAGAAAGTTTTCAGAGATAAAAAGGAATCGTAGGCTTCCATACAATTTTTTTCAAAGGTGATGAAGCTCAAGACCTGAGGACAGTGAGGAGTGGTGGTTACCAGAGGAAATATCTTAAGGTGTTGTTGGGGGATGTGGCTGAGGAGCTCATGCATTTCATCACCCTTGAAGGATGCTTCTCTGCAGTAAATCCTACCATTTTGTTTTGCTCAATCACTTTCACCATAAGAAAAGGATTTATTTTCCCTATTATCTTTTGGCTTCTCTGGACTTTGGCCTCAAGGACCATAAGAAAAACCCAAATAATCATGTTTTACATGTGAGGCTTATCCTTTTAATCTTTGATTATGCTAAAGCATTTGAAATGGCTAAGACAATTGCTACCCCTAAGGGTAAGTAGCAGAAGCCAGAGGAAGAATATGATACAGTCTCTGAGGAGGAGATGACTGGTAAGAAAGGAAAGAAGAGGAAACTCATCCTGGAAAAGGAGTCAGAATCTGAGGAGGATGTTGACTATGTACTAGACTCTCTTGCTACCATGAAAGTGGACACTCAATACCCTACTTTGGGGAAGTCTAAAAAAGGGGAGTTGAGCCCTAATAAGGGTTATGAAACCTACAGTGACGAGTCGGCTACTGAAATGCTAAGTAGATGCATGAAGGAGAAGAAGGAAGTGGCTAGTGAGGTGTCTTCACCTCCCCTTGCTCTGGGGATAAAACAAAAAAAGGAGTTGGAGATGGGAAGTAATAAGAAGTTGGTTGTTAGGTTTGTAAGCCAACTGCTAGAGATGAATTCTCCACTTAAGATTGTAGGCGGACAAGGTGTTATGGATTCACCGATTGAGGTTCTGGACTTGCAGATGGAAAGGAAGGTCATGGCTGAAGTGGGGTAGGGTGTTGAGGATTCTCCAATTGTAGACCAGAATAGGTAGAAGAAAAGAAAGGCGGATGTTGCAGAGATTTTGGAGTCTTTTCAAAAAATCAAAACGTTGGTTACTATTGGGAAGGGGAAGGAAGTATCTTCCAATCAGGATAAGGTAATCACCTCTCATGAGGAGGATGTTGTGGGTAAGGGAATTTTCAACATTGATAAGGAAAATATTTCTGATGTTTTGGGAACTACTAGAGAGGGTTCTATTGTTTTTTACAAGTTATTTAAATGGTTGTTCCATGAACTTAATATGACCAATGTGAAAGTTTGTGGTGTGATGAGTAAAGTTGATGAGTCCCCAGTTCAGAATCAGATTGATGATCTGATGAACTCTTTAAAAATTGTGGCGGAGGAAACACTCAACATGAAGTAGAATCTTGAAGGTAGAGTTCTCACCCTTCAACATCATCTGGAGAGGATTTATGCTAACATGGATAAGGGTGGGGAGGGGACTAAATCTGGGGTTAATTTTGAGTCTATTGGTATTACCTCTCCTCTTGATAGTACCAAGATATGTAAGGAGACTACTCATTCTGGTGATATTGGTGTTGGTGGTAAGTTGTTGGAGGGAGAAGTGTCTGTTGATAAGGGTGGTGTTAAGAATAATGTTTTGATTAGTGAGGTGAATGTGGGGGGCCCGAGGCTAGGACTCGTAACAAGACTAAAGCTCAAGTTGGGACTCATGTTAAAGAATTGTTTGATGCCTTGGATGAGGTTCAAAAGGATGTGGTGTGTGACGTGAAGGCTATAGATATACTAAAGAATATGTAATGTCGGGTATGTGCAGGATCGTCATGGAAAAAATAGGCTCTTAAGTGATGATGAAAATTTAGAAAATCAGAGTTAGGCAACTTGACATAAAAATTTGAATAATTTGACTATATTATTTCAAAAATATGTAAGAATAGAATTTTTAGCAAGTTGAATGTAGTTTCTAAACTACTAGGTTTATTTATAAAAAAAAAAAAAAATTGGTGAAAATTTGAAATTTCAATGCAGTAGTACTTAAATTTCAGGGAAAAAATAAGTAGGTGTTTGTCTGACAACCCTAACCACAATAAAATGATAATATTTTTTATACTATTTTAGATATAAGTAGAGGACTCATGTCTCGAGGTGAATCATATTTTTTTGTAATTTTTTTCCAAGTAAATAATTAATTATGAATTTTTTATTACAACTTTTTTAAAATATAAAAACTCGTATGTATAACCACCTTAACTTTGTCAAAACTTCATGAAATTCATTTTTTTTAATCCTATAGTATACAAAGAATAGAATGTGGCACATGTTTTGGATTCAAAAAATGTGATACCGTTTGAAAGCTATAGATGTTTTTCAATCAACCTATCAATTAGGACTTTAGTCGTAATTCAAATAGAAAATGAATAATAACTATTTATTAAATTCAAAGTAAAGCATAATTTATATTGGTGGAAAGCTGAGAATTTCCTTTAAAAACCCTTTTCGTTTCATCAATTTTGGGTTAAAAAAAGTCGTTAGCCACATGGGCCATCATATCACTTACATATCGTCACTTTTTGGCCCATCATGATCATGCACATACCCTAGCACTATTGATTGTGTTCCTCCTTTTTTGCTGACTTTTTGTTGATGGTGCGCTATGTATGGGATGATATATACTTATTGTAGTTTTCTTTTGTTTCAACTGCTCTTTTTTGTAAAGGGTTATGGGGCCCCTTCAAAACATGTTATTTACCTCTAATAAAAAACAATAACATTAATTTTAATCTCACTATTAATGATAATTATTAATATTAGTGAATGGGTCACTAAAACTTTTGATAACTATATTAATGATAACGCAAATTAGTAATAATATGATAATGAGTAAAGGTTAATATTATTAATTTGGTTAAATAGAAATAGTAAAAGTTCCATTGTACATGATCATTATTCTCAATTCCGCAATTATGTAATAATGGGGTTGTGTGGTAATTAAGACTACTATTAATTTTTAGATGGTGGTAAAACATAATTTATTATCATTCTTAAGAATTATTGTCTAATTATTAATAATAATATAATTAATAAGGATGATAATATCATTAGTAATTAATTTGAGATTTATTGGAAATAATGTTATTATGGATTCGTTGGTGAAATAATCATGTTGTTATTTAATGGAGGATTGAATAAAATCATACTAATTATGATCAGATTGAGCTTAATTTTAATAAACGTGGCTATTAAAAGTGGTAAATAATGGAAGGGTTGTCAATATCTTGAGTATTACATTAGCAAGGGAGATAATATTATTAAGGATGAATTGAACTAATGTTATCACATAAGGGAGATGAAAGGATATTAGTAATTATACTTGAAGGGATATGAAACTTACTACAATCAAAGATAATATGAATATCAAGATCCAGTAATAATATTAACATCATTATAATTAATAGTGATAATCGTATTTAAATACATTAATATTGGTATGGTTAATAATACTAAGAATAGTGGAAAAGGTTGCTAACCAAAGAAATATATGATCCAACATTAAGTACATCTATAATAACAAGGAGTGATCCTTTGGGTGAATGGTAAGGTTAGGGAGCTATATTGAAGTATTCCTATTTAGTGATCTTAGATTATGATTCACATAAATTTTAAAATAATTATAATAGCATCAACAACTCGACAATTAAACTTAGACCCATTCAAGACTCTATGAAACTTTAAGGAAACCTGAATGTTAAATTTTCAAGATTGAATGAAAATCTCATTGGAGGTGACATTATAAATAACACCATCTCGTCAAATCATTAATAAGGAATTAAAGTCTTCAATCTATATCACTTGACTATAGAAGTTGGTCAATGTGACCCTATGGCTAATTACACCTCGTGAAGTTCCCTATTTATAATAATATTATCAAGTAGTGTTAGGCTATAGAAGTTACATTGTGCAAGGGTAGTTGGTTGTGTATGTAATAGGTTGTAAACTTACATTACAAAAAAATTTGTGTTTTTCTGGCAAAAAATTATGGGCAAGACAAATAAGTTTATAGCCTAACCAAATCAAAATCTTCAAATTTACACCAATTCATTGCCACAACATAATTCAACCAACTTTATTAATTCTACTCCATAATATTTATTATACCTTCATACCATATCTACCCCTCATATTCTATATACTGACTTTGTTCCTTCTTCATCAACATGTCCTTGTATGGTGGGAATGGTGGATGTTTGATCCCTATCCCCTTGCAGGGTCAAAATTATCCATAAATCCATCATCTTGTTCTCTCTTTTTGATGTGCTTGTGGGCATATAAATGGTCCTTTATACATCCCTACTTACATAAAAAACAAATAAATTTTGGTGCTTTGACTAACTTGTTCAAAATGGAAAATATCATCACATAGGGGTTTCCATATGTTCACTAATTATATAGAGATGTATATGATCCCTTCGACATCTCTGTGCACATGCATAATGTGTTTATATTCCAATGATGGGTTCCACTACCCTTTTTATCCCTTGGATGTCCCTTTTAGTGTGATTATGTCATAACCCTCTCCCTTGGAACATTTGAAAAATATTTTATTATTAATTATAAATCTAAAGTGTATAATTTCTAGAGTAGACTAAAAAGAAATAAATAAATGAATTCCATTATAAATTTAAAAATAAATATTTATACAACATCAACTTATATTATTAAATTATATGAAGAATTAGTTATTAAATTTAAAAATGAAATAAATGAATAATTCATAATGATGAAGGTGTTCCCTATATGAAGTGGATGACTTACTTTTGAAAATCAAGGGTTGAAAGTTGTAGAAAAGGATGGAAGATGACTGAAACGATCTCAACCGTCAATTTTTTTGAAGTATTAAAATATAATATATAATTAAAGAAAAATAATTGCATTTTTATCTAATCTTAACTTTAAACTAGAAAAAGACAAGATAAGAATGCAATTGTTTTTCTCTTTTAAACTTTTTAATCTTAGATTTTTAGATTTCTTTTAATTATAACATATATAAATAATAAATATAATGTATAAAAAGTTAATTGCTTTTGAAAATAAAGGGTTGAAAGTTGTAAAAAGGGATGCAAGACAATTGAAATGATCTCAACCGTCATTTTTTTTGAAATATTAAAAAATAATAATTGCATTCTTATTCAATCTTAACTTTAAACTAAAATAAAAACAAGATAAAAATGCAATTGTTTTTTATTTTAGATTGTTTAAACTTGGATTTTTAGGTCTTTTTTAATTATAACATATATAAATCAATGATTACAGACAACACCCATTCCCAAGGGAATGGAGCTCTCTTTTGGGAGTGATGTTGTTTTTTCAAATTCGTTGAAGGTGAGAAAGATTGGTTCTCTGGCAAGCAATAATGGCGATAGGTGTTATAATGGGAAAGTTGTTGGTTTGGATGTGTCAGCTTCCTTTCTGGCTGATGGTAAGGATGGTGGGTCCTTTCTCATGGTTGGTGTTCCAGACTCGTAAGTTTCTATGGTTGTTGATTTGTGTACTGCTTGTGTGGGGGCCCCTTCAATTCCAATGAATGTGGGTTTGTCTTCTTGTCCTAAACCCAAGATTCATGTTGTTGATTATGTTGTGGAACAATAGAAGTGTGTTGGGTTCTTGTTTGATGGACCTCAATGGTTTAATTTTTTTGGTTCTAGACCTAAAGGTAAGAGTTCTTCCCCTTCGGTTGGATTCCAAGCTAATCCTATTCTTGGTGAGTACTCTATCTCTATCCTTGATTGCATCATTGAGATGAGTTTGGAATCGATGGACATGACTTTGGTGGGAAATGTTTTGGGTCCTCGTCCAAATATTGAATTTGTTCGCAATCTTGTGTTTAAGAGGTGGAGATTGAAGGGCGGGGTGGAGGTTGCAACGATGGCAAGAGGATTCTTCTCATTCTCCTTTACCTATGAAGAGGATGTTGTTAGTGTCCTGACTAGAGGGCCATGGATGATTGGAAAATCTTCCTTGGTTCTTAAGAAGTGGGAGTCGGGTTTCAACCCAAGCTCTTGCTCATTTTCTTCGGCCCCAATTTGGGTTCACTTGCCTACCCTCCCATTGGAATTTTAGGATGAACAAGTTTTTACTGGTATTGCCAATACTTTTGGGAAGCTATTTTCTATTGACCAAATAACTTCCTTGTGAAAAAGGTTGGTTTATGCTTGTTTTTGTGTGATTTTCGATCATTTTGTGGATTTACCTAAGAAAATAATGATAAATTCTAAGTTGGGTGTATGGAACCAAGTGGTGGAATATGAAATCACGCCTTTTGCTTGTTTCCACTATAACAAATTTGGTCATTGGGTGAATAAATTCCCACTTAAGCCTCTTAAGCCTCCTTTGAAGCCTTCTCACCCTCCCCCTGAGGAGTGGAAGGAAGAGGAGAGGTTTGTTGTTGTCCCCTAGAGTTCTCATCTCCATGGGGTGGTTTCGAGGGGGGTTCTAGTGGTTGAACCCTTAGATTGTTTGATGACTACTATTCCCAAGGACCTCTCTTCATAATTGGACACCCAACTTCTTGTTTCCTTTGTGGTCAAGGAAATGGTGGAGGCCTCAACTATTTCAAAAAACCCTGAGCCTGGAAAGGTCGTGGGGATATCTATGGTGAGGGAGGTATCTCCTATTGAAGGAGTTGTGTCTAAATATTTATCTCAAGATGCAGTTATGCTGGAAGAAGTGGAGTTGATTCATTCAGTGGAAGACTATAGCTTTGGGCCAATTGATGGTGTAAAGGATTTGGTTCTTGTAGCTAAGGTTGTGGCTAAAGAAGGCTTGTTTTGGGGGACTGTGGGTATGGTGGACACGGAGCAGTCTTTTAAAACTAATCATCTAAATTCTTTGCCTGTTCAAATTGAAAATGTTGTGCTCACCTCTTCTATCATTGGAGATGATATGTGAAGCTCCCTCTCACAGGTTGATTATAGAGATGTAAGCGAGCCTCCCTTTTTCACCAGTTAAGACTAGGAACAAGAAAAAACATGTTTCCCCTTTTGATGTCTCAACGAGAAATCACCAAAAAGTGGACTTTGGATCGAAACTAAGGGGCAAAGGTAGACCCTCATTATAGCAACATAGGGAAAATGAAAGTAAGGTAGATATTGTTGAAAGGTTCCCAAAAAACCTTGTTTGAGATGTGCTTGAAAAGCACGCCTCATAAATCCTAATGAAGATTCTATCCTAGAATATTTGAGGGTTGAATAACCCTCATAGGCAGGATCTTCTTGACAATCTAGTAAAAGATCATAGGTTGGATATCATCTTGGTGTAGGAGACTAAAATTTCAATGGAAAAGTTGGATATAATTAAGAATAGATTCTTCAAAGATTATGGGTTTTATGGTTTTGATGTTGAGGGTGCCTCTAGGTGCATTGCTACTTTTTGGAATCCTAAGGTGGTGAGGGGGTTGGCTATGTTCAAGGAACCAAACCATATTGCTACCTCCTTTCTACATATTAGGGACAATTCTTCTTGAGTCACCTCCAATTTGTATGCCCCTAATTCTAAATGTGTTCGTAAGAGGTTCTAGGGGAATTTGAATTCTATCGAATCTATCCATTTTATTGATCAATGGCTAGTTATGGGTGACTTCAGTATGCCTCTGAAAAACTTGGAAAAGAAACGGGTCTCTTAGGTTGTTGATGATAGTAGATTTGACTTGATGACTTTCATTAATGATAATTATTTGTATGATGTTGATCTTCCTGGGGCCTCTTACACTTGGTCAAATTGAAGAGTTGGGGATGCTCTTATCCAAGTTAGGATGGAGTGGGCTCTCCTTTCTTCTGACTAGTTGCTTTCCTATTCCTATTCCCTTTTGGCTCTTACCAAGTTGGGTTTGGATCACTTCCTGATTTCCTTTTCAACAGATCTGGTTGGTAGGAGGATGCCCTTCCCTTCTCATTTTGAGAAGATGTGGGTTTCGCATCCAAATTTTAAGGACAACTTGAATTCATGGTGGGACATTCCTATTGATGGCTCGACAATGTATATAGTCACTAAGAAACTTTTGTTAGTGAAGTGTAAGGATTTGGAATAAGTCTTCTTTTGGGCATATCTTCTTGGAGAAAAATCATATCAAGGAGGAATTGGACTTGCTTCAACAGTCTATTCAGACTTCTAGGTACATTGCTAATGTGGCTCATGAGGAGAGTTTGCTCTTATCTCATCTGCATAATATTGTTTCTAAGGATGATGAATTTTGGAAGTAGAGGTCTCGTGTTATTTGCTTGAAATATGGGACAGGAACACGAAGTTTTTTCACCTCATAACTTTGAAGCATTGTGCCTCTAATCAAATTGTGAGTATCCATCATAATGGTCATATTTTGGATAATGATATTGATATCAGGCAAGCAACTTCATCCTTTTTTGTTGAGCTCCTTTCTGATAATCTTGGTCTGGATTTTGCTTCTCAAAATCAATTCCTTGAGGTTATTCCTAATATTGTGATGGAGGATTTGAATAATATGTTGTGTGGTATTCCTTCTTTGGAGGAGATTAAGTGGGCTATTTTCTCTTTTGAGGGGAATAAAGCTCCTAGCCTTGATCATTTCCCTATTTTTTTCTTCCCAAATTTTTGGGCTATTGTCTCCAAAGATGTTGTGGATGCTACCAAGGAATTTTTTGGTCAGTCGAAATCTGCTAAAAGAATTGAATTCCACTTTCACTGTTCGTGTTTTGAAGAAACTGGGGGCATTAGTTTTTAATGAGTTTTCCCTATCAGCCTATGCAATTCCATTTATAAAATATTCTGCAAAGTGTTGGCAATGAGGTTGCAGCTTGTTCTTCCTTTAATTATCTCTTAGTAGTAATGTGGCTTTATTTCTTAAAGGAAAATTCTTGATTCCATTATCACTGTTCATGAAAATATTCATTTGTTGATGGTGAACAAGAAGGCGAGTTTCTTGCTGAAATTGGATCTTTTCAAGGCCTATGGCCATGTGAACTGGCAATTCCTTTTGAAATTTTTAGTGGCCTTTTTCTTTTCTGACAAACTCTTAAAGTTTACTGAGAGCCTTATTTCTACGACCTCTTTTTTAGTGTTGGTTAATGGGTCTCCTTCTACTTTCTTCAAGATTTCTCGGGGAGTGAGGCAGGGTGATCCCATTTCTCACTTCCTCTTTATTGTTCTGGCAGAAGTTCTTGGAAGATCTCTTCAGAAGGTGGTTTTGATTAGTGTTATTAAAGAGCTTTGTCCATCCTCCACCTCTCAGCTTTGTTCCCACCAATAGTTTATGGATGACACATTCATTCTTGAGGAGGCTTTGACAGCTAAAGAAAAATATTTTTAGTTAGTTTTGCTTAATTATGAATTTTCCTAGGGGCAATTGGTGAGTCTCCCTAAGAGAACTATTTTTTCATGAACACCCCGGATAGAAGAATGCAAAGAATTTATTGTATTTTTTAGTGTGTTATTGGGGAGCACTTGTCAACTTATCTTGGATTGTTTCTTTGTTCGAATGTTGTCCCTAATTCATTTTGGAGTGGTTTGATTGATAAGTTTAATGCTAAATTATCTAGGTGGAAAGGTCCTCTTCTTGGCCAAGCTGGTAAGCTTTTGTTGATCAAATCTAGTTTGCAAAACCTCTTTGTTTATGCTTTAAGCCTCTTCCAGATCCCAAGGAAATTTTGGGATAAGATTGAGAGTATCTAGAAATATTTTTTATGGTCTAGAGTGGAGAAGAAGAAAAGGTTCCATCTTGTCTTGTGGGATGAAGTGTGTAGGTCTAAAAAATAAGGAGGGTTGGGGTTAAGGAAAATAAAGGTTTTGAATTTCGCCCTTATGGCTAAACAATTATGGAACCTTCTTCTTGGAGGTAAGGAGTGGTCTAAAATTCTTTCTTGTAAATATCTTATTGGTGTTGATAAGTTCACAAATTTCTTGTGGGATGGTTTTTCTTGCCCTTTGGGATCGGTTTTTTGGAACTTCTTGATCAAAGTTAGGAGGATTATTTCAGCTAGGCTTCACTGGTCTTTAGGCAATGGTAGATCCATACTCTTCTGGGGTGATTGGTGGATTGTACATGGCCCTCTCAAAGATGAGGAATGGGAAGCTACCTTTCGAGAGCTTTGTGTTCGCTCCTTCATTGTGTATGTTGTTGATTACATTGTTGATGGTTCATGGAGAAGGATTCATGGGGAGTTTGGGGAACTAGAAATGCTATTTTTTATCTTTGATTCATATCCCGATTGTTCCCTTGTTGGATAAGGTGGTGTGGTGGTTGGATCCTCAAGGTTAGTTTTTAGTGGCCTCTGCCTTTCACTTTCAGAACAATATTGTGGGCCCTCGATCCCCCTAGGCATTGGTGTGGTCTTTGAATTTGACCCCTAGGGTCAACATGTTTTTTTGGTTGTTATGTCAAGACAAATTCTTGACTATTAACAACCTTTGGAAAAGTAGTTTCTCGATGCCTAATAGGTGTTATCTCTATGAAGAGGATGTTGAGGACTCTTACCATTTGATTATTGGTTGCAGGTTTGTTGAGGTTTTTTAGGCTCATGTTCTTCAGCTCTAGAATTTGGAGTCGGTATTTGCTTCCTCTGTGGTGGATCTTTGGTTTGGTCCCTAATTTTACCACATGTGGTTTGGGGTCTTTGGAAGGAGAGGAACAATCAAATTTTTTGAAATACTGCTCTGCCCCCTTATAGACTGTCATTTAAGGTTTCTACAACGATCAAGGAGAACTTCATGTTGGAAGTGGCTGAGTCTAACATTCTTGGGAAGGTGTATGTTTCTTATTATGACATGTGAGTGGTTGATCAGTGGAAGCTCAATGTTGATATTTCTTAGCCATTGAAGAAGGTTAAGTCTAGTCGTGAGGGTGTTCTCTAGTATTACCCTCCTTTTGGTTGGCATAAAGTTAATTTTGATGGTTCTACCAAAGGTAATGTGGGACCTGCTAGTTTTGGGGGAGTGTTGTGTGATCATAATGGTAGGTTGGTTTCTATGGTGGCACTCCCTTTAGGAACTCAGACAAACCAGGTCCTTTTTTATCAAAAAAAATAGCATAGCGCCTGAGGGCTCCCCCTCTTTTTGATTAAATTTTTTTTAGAATTTTAAAAATCCCAATAGTAAGAAATTAGCTAACACCATGTAGTTTATCCTCGTTCTTTCGGATAATTTTTTTAATGAATATATAATATTTTATGAATTTTCAAAGTGGACACATCCTGAAAAAGCTGAAATTTGAGCGTGCTCCCCCCAAATTTTTTGCAAACTAATTGAAAATTGATTTTTTTTTCATCATGTGTAGAATGGAGTCTAGTTTCAAAAAATGTAATTTGTTTCACGTTTCGATGAATGAGTAAAAATCTATCCTAAACCTAGAACATGTTGGTTTTTGACCAAAAACAAAGGCATTTACAATAGAAGCCATGGATCGAAACCTAAACTAAATCAAAATAAAAAAAGAATTATATATTTAGATAGCTAAGAGAGAGGTTAATGCTATCACGATTTTTTTTATAAACTTGCATTGAAAGACGTGCAAATGAGACGGGGAGCACGGACGAAAATATGAAGAAATTTTGCACCCTTTTAAAAAATCATTTCATTTTCATGAAATGGTTATCCAAACCTTTGGGTCGAATGCCCAATGCAAAATCCAACGCATAGGGTTGGTATTTCCCAATGCAACTTATTTGGCGTGCGCCAAATAGGCTGCTTCATTCGGCATGCACCAAATTTGGCGTGTGCCAAATGTCATTCATGACTTTTGGAATGCATTTTTGTAAACTCTTTGATTTTCTCTTTCTCTGTCAGGGAAACTATATACATGAAATAAACATTTAAGTATAAGTTGAAATTTACATATGGACATTTACTTTCTTATACTTTAAGTTATATTTCATGTATATATAGGCAAGATGTTTGAGAGTGGTTTCAGATCTCTAGGAGTTATAATGCAAATTCTAGTTTATGGAAGATCTTAAAAATTTCAAACTTAGTCAAATTTTAGTTATCAGCATGTCAAATTTCAATAATCAAGAGGTCAAATTTTAGTACTCAGGAGGTCAAGTTTAATCTTTCTCTCTCTATCTCACTCATTTTCATCTCGTATTCTTTAGACCTCTCTCTCTCTCTCACTATCTCCATCCCTTTATCTAACAATATCTTCCTTGAGCTCAAGAACTATGTCTCTACATGTCCATCTCTCTCTCCTTCCCTCACCAATATCTATCTCCCTCCCTCCTTCCTTCCCTCTCTACATTTCTCTATCTCCCATCCCTCTCCTTTTATCTCTATATATCTCTCTCTACTCTCTATATCACCTCTCTTTATACCTACATATCCCTCTCTCCCTCTCTCTCCCCTCTTTCTCTCTCTCTCTGCTTCCATCTCTCTCTCCTTCCCTCTCTACTCTCTATCTTTCCATTCTCTCTCCTTCCCTCTCTAGTTCTCTCTATCTCAATTCTCTCTCCTTCCCTCCCTCCCTCTCTAATTTTCTCTATCTCCCCCTCTCTCTCCTTCCCTTTCTACTTCTCTCTATCTCACCTCTCTTTCTCCCCCTCTCTCTCTCCCTCTCTCTTCCTTTCAC